>JAVJIF010030119.1:0-294272 GCA_038442645.1 Agave tequilana
CTGTTGACACTTAAAAAAGACAAGATTCTCATTGGTCCGAACGATGTCTAAACTTGTTGACATTTACAAAAGACAAGGGACAGACGAGCTGAAGACCAGTTTTCACCCACCTCCAAGGGACAGGGAAGCGGTTTGGACTCCACTGATCCAGCAAGCAGAACAGTGAACCCGGATTGTTTCTAAACAGACCTCAGCAGGTCTAAAATGCTAGCATTTAGCATTACATTAGCCCAAGGAGATAGCCTCGTTTGAGAGGCTAGCATCATCCAGAGCATCGCCAGGAAGCTAACTGATAGCTTCGCCGAAAACCCTCTTTTCGGACTTCGCTAGGAATTGACTCTAGCTCCGCTATGAGCTTCAAAGCGGGCAGCTCCGCTATTAGCCTGCTATGGTCAACCTTTGACCAATCAAAATCTCCTGATGAGATCGGATTCAATCTAATCAAATCCAATCAGGATTCAAATATGGCAGGTGATTGCCGCAATCTCTTGACTCTCTTGAAACGAGTAAGAGGATCAGGGAGAATCTCCTAACAATATGAAAAGGATCAAAACAGATCAACCGACTTGCCATTTTCTAGCTCCGCAGAAGCTATCCTAGCCTCACAGTAAGGCTACTTTCCAGATTCAAACAGATTCGGTTCAATCTGTTTCCATATCTTCAAAGGGGACGATTATACCCTTGCTCTCCCTATAAATAGCCCGTCAGGGGCACAAAGGAGAGAGATCGATCAATCGAGAGAAATCAACAGAGAAGGAGAGATCGATCAACGGAGAGGAATCAAGGAGAGACGCATGCATACGGGAGGACTCCACAAGCAGAGGCTTCTTCACAAGGCACCGCGTGCTCTCGAATTCAGAGACTTTTTAGAGAATTGTTTTCTCTAATCAGGGTGTTGATACCCTAACATCGTCCTTCTTCTCAAGGAATCTCCGGAACCAGGCGAGAAGGAATTCCTTATTGAAGGCGATTTTGAGAAGCAGCAAGAGGGTTCTACCAATCCTCTATTCTCTGATTCCCCGAACCAGGCGAGAAGGGAATCTCATCGCTCGCATCGTCAAAGGGACAAAGTGGTCGCGCGCTGACCAGACTCCTATCGGCACATTTTTCCAGAATCTCTGAGGAGATCTACTTGTAATCTTTTGAGAATACTTGTAATTTAGCTCCTCAAACTTTTATTGTAAGTTTTCCCCTTTGCAAACATAATGGAAAACAAGATGGCGACTCCGCTGGGGCTGTATTCTCCTCTGCTGAGAATCAAGTGTCGCAATGCGACGAACAGACCTTCGGGTCTATCTCTGAATTCAGAAAAGCCGGTGCAGCCAGATCTTCTCTGGCTAAATCTTCAAGCAAAGTCTCTGCGGAGACGGAAAAGGTTCTCTGCAAACCTGCCGCAGTTCTCTGGCGCAACAAGGAAACATGCCCGCAGCCCAGATCCTGCACTTCTGAGAACCTGGTCATCCAGATCGATCAAGGAAGATTTGAAGAAGTCCTCTCTGGGGGTGGCCTGATGCTTCGAGCACGAAGCACAGGAAGGTCTTCATGGCCAAGGTTTCAAATCAGAAACCAGAGGCAGAATCCTACCAGCACCCCGCAGCCCCGCTTGTGGCTATTCAGGTTCCTTGCGAACCTAGGCGTCCCCTGTCAAGGCTGATATGGAAGCCTAAACAGGAGTCTTCAACCAAAGCTCCCGGAGTAGTCACGCCGAGACTGCGCCTCTCCCGCGAAGAAAAGGGTAAGATGCCCATCTGCCCTGACGATGCTGCCCGCCATAAAGTCACGACGGCAATCATACCGTCATCGAATCAAAGGCAGCAAAGCCTCCTGTTAGCCTCGCTCGCACAAGCGAAGCTATTGTACCACAACGAATTCACTGGGTTCGCAGCCGCAAGGCTAAGATCGCAGTGTTATCTGAGGTTGATCCCCTTCGCAGCAGAATAGCGGGCAAAGCACCACAGCGTGCTCCGCTCCCCGATTCATCAGGCACTAAGCTCGCACCTGTCGGCGAAGCTAGCGCCAAAGTACTATTCAGTACTAATCCCTTCTACAGGGATAAGAAGAACGGAGCATCATCCCTCGTACGCTCCATAAAGGCCTCTCCACGGGGTTGTTCAGGCTCTGTTGAGCCTAACCTGCGACAATTCTTGACGAACAAGCGGGAATTGGAGTCTCTCCAAACCACCTCCCCCTGTTGTCAAAGAGGATGCCGACTTGTGACAATCCATTCAGCCCATTGTCAGCAATATCCAATCAAGGTGGCGCCTCCGCACCGTCAATCGGTGTTTGACCGGTTGTCCGCACATGCCATGAAGAGACATCATGAAAGGAGTGCTTCGCGAGGCCCAGCCTTCGCATCCGTCAACATGACTGGAAGAGGACGAGAGCGACACAGAGAAGGTCATATATCTGATGATACCCCTTTCGGCTCCCCAGATCCAGATTATAGCCCGGGCTTAGGTGAAGTCTTGGTGCGCTAAGAAGGTGTTTTCTGAAACACCAGATCCAGGGTAGTGATACCCTATAATTATGAACAGCCTTCTTCCTCAAAGGCCCTGATCTCGCCACAGTCCAGGCGATCACCCCAATCATCTGATGGAGAAGAAGAAGACAGCGGGTATGCCTCTTCAGCAACGGTCAGTTTTGTGCGAACGGACAAAGCATCGGTTAATATGGCCGATAAACGCCAATGACGACTTTCGTCAGCGTTTGGAAGCTCAGGAGCAGACCTCTAGAACTCAGCAAGAGGCCCTGGACAATATTCAACAGATGCTCGCTCAGCTCCTCAGCAACCGGAATGATGTACCGGGAGCAATCATGAGGAGGGACATCTCAGCAATGATCCGCCCAAGACGGAGAAATCTAAGGGAGGCTCTTCCCTGGATGCCGAAGTCCTTAAAGGCCTTCAAGCTCAAATCGCATCCCTAGCTCAGAGGAATGATTAAAGAAGGTAGGGGCAGTCCGTCTTTATCCGCTGGAGTGGGATTCGGTGCCATATCCGCCAAAGTTCAAACCACCAACGTTGCACACGTATGATGGTAAGAGCTCGCCCAATCAGCACATCTACTATTTCCGGTCCCAGACCGGTAATGTTCTAAACAACGACGCCATCATGGCTAGGTTGTTCATCGGCACCTTGAAAGGGGTGGCATTCGACTGGTTCCGAAGCCTTCCTCAGGACTCTATCAATTTCTGGATCGACCTGGAAACTCGGTTCCTCTCTCGCTTCTATGAGGATGATACCGAAGTGACCATGGGCAAGCTCCTTTCCACTGTACAGAGGAAAGGCGAATCTGTCCGTGAATACATTGAGCGGTTCAGAAATCTATCTCTGATGTGCCCGGCAGGGATGCCATTACCCATGCTCTTACAGACATGCAGGCACAACTTCTTGGATCAAGTAGAAGTCCGCATGGGGGCTGTCAAAGCCCATACTTGGAGGAATTGGTCGAACAAGCTCAGATAGCCGAGAAATCGGCTAAGAAGTTCGAGCCATCCGCCCCTAGGAGCAAATGGGGCGCGAACAACAAAGGGCGTAGAGATCTCCCACAGTCTTCTCAAGCTAAAGGAAAGAGATTATGTCCGTCGAGCTGACCGGGGACATGCAGTCAAAGGCCAAGAAGAGCGGCGTCAACAGCCAAGAGCCCAAGTTTCCTCCGAAGCAGTACTCCTTCAGAGATGACCAGGTGGTCACGATATTCCATCTGCTCCACAAAGGGAACAAAATGAAGCTACCGGATGCTCGGCGTCCCAATGAGATAGGGCGTACAAACGACCCTAAATACTGCCTCTACCACAGGATGATCCACCATCCTACTGACAAGTGCTATGTTCTCAAGGATAGAATTCAAGATTTGGTCGACGCCGGAGTCCTCACATTGAAGACGGAACAGAAGAAAGTCACTGCCAATATGGTGACTCTTGAGTTCGGCACTGCCCAGAAGGTCACAGTTCCTGACGGGACCTATCCAGCCCCCACACCGCGGTTGGAAGTCAGGCATCCTCCAGCCATGACTCAATACAACAAGGGTCTCGTCCCTTTGACATTGGAGACAGGGGAAGTTATGTGGATACACCCTGACCTCGTCCAAGACGTACAGCGGACGTCGAAGGACTCCAGCAAAAAGGGCAAGTCCTGCAATATCATCTCTGTCCTGCCAGATGATGGTAATCTTACTTCGGCTTCCCTCAGCGATTCAGAAGAAGAGAAGCATGCCTGTACAGCGCAGGCAGATGCACCTCAACAGGCAGGCACCCGGTCTGGAAAATCATACTTAAGGCAGTATGACAAGTCTACTGAAAAGATACAACGGCAAACGACGTCAGTACCAATGCCGGCATCCACTCCAGTCCTGACCAAAGGGAAGGAGAAGCCTAAGGAAGTGCGGTTCGACCATGTGTTGAAGAAACCGCCAGGCCAAGGGTTAGCCACGCCCTTTCGCTTTGATATATTGGCCCATTTAGCCAATATCCCGGCTCGTATCACAATACACGAGCTCCTTCGTCTCTCTAAAGAGACAAGAGAGGCACTCAGAGATGCGCTGGCCGATTCGGAGTCCTTTCTGACATGCATGCCTGAGGTTCTTGGTGATGAGATGCAGCCTTCCTGCTCAGAGTGCCATCACGCACAATCCAAGGTGCCTGCTATTACCTTTACGGCGGAAGATATGCTTCTCAAGGACAACAAGCATGATCGACCTCTGTACTATACCGGATATATCGGTTCAACATGCATTGAAAGAGTACAAGTCGATCTGGGGTCTGCACTCAGCATCATCCCCAAAAGACTCCTCTATTTCCTCGGCATACCATTGTACAGGTTGTCCGCAACCACCACTACAATATATGGTTTCAACGCCGGGAGCAGCCATCCGCTTGGAAAGATTCGGCTCCGCTGCAGAATCGGAAGCCTGAAGTCAGAGGTGACATGCTATGTCATTGATGCTGACACATCATACAACCTGCTACTAGGACGACCTTGGATCCATGCCAACTGGATCGTTCCTTCCACTCTCCATCAGTGCTTCAAGTATGTTGAAGATGATGCGACAGTACGAACTGTCTTCGCTGAAAAGCAACCCTTTAAGGGGGTGGAAAACTACTTCACTGATGCTCTCCTATATCAAGAGGCTAGTGGAACGCCGGGAGAACCATTGCCAGACGATGATGAAAGTGGCAATGAGGCAGATTCAGAATCTGAACGGGCATGCCGGCCATTCTGATTGGCGAGCCAATTGTAGCATGCTTTAATGATCCCCGATGTAAGATCCCTTCTGATGAGGAAGGCGAATGGATAATTAATGATAATATTTCTTTTGATTATCCTGCGAGCATCGAGTCGATTAAATCCATTATGGATGGCTCTCTTCATATGCCCGTACATGAGTCGAGTGTGGCTAGTACATCCGTGGAAGCCATAGAAGGGGCCACGCTGGTAGTCCCTCCGTCCAAGCAAGGTCAGTCGCCGATAATCTTCGGCAGAGCCCGGCCAGGGAGATTCTCAACTACAGACTCAAGCTCAGAGTCGGATGCTCCACAGTTCTTTCATTACGCGCCATCAGCGCGCCATATTATGAAGAAGATGGGTTACAACCTGAAGCAGGGAGCGGGCCTAAACTTCGGAAAAGGAAGACGCAGCTTGATGCGTAACTCCGTCCCAAGAGGGAAACCTGCAAATTACTATGATAGTACACGCAGGGGGTTGGGTTATGTTACACCCACATCATCAACAACGGTTCAGGACAAAGGCGATGGATCGATCCCATCACAGTCGGCCTCATCCTCCGAATGGGACTCTGATGTCAGCATAGGAGGAATATTCGAAAGCCTCATGACTTCAAGCAGTCAGTTGGAACCCGCAGAGGTTGCCAATGAGGAATCATGGGCCCAGCAATTAAGTCTCCAATGGGAAAAGCGGTTTTGAGCTGCGCGAGCCGCCTACCGAAGACAAGGTGATCCAGGTCAACTTGGGTAGTCAAGATCACCCCAAGCCTATTTTCATAAGTGAAAGCTTATCACTCATCGAAAAGGAAGAACTGATAATACTCATAAAAGAGTATATAGATGTTTTCGCCTGGAGCTATGAAGACATGCCCGGACTTGATCCACAGGTCGCTATGCACCATCTAAACATCAAGCCCGACGTTAAGCCAGTCAAGCAGCAACAACGTCGGTTCCGCCGCGAACATCATGGAGGCTATTGAAGCCGAAGTTCATAAGCTCATTGCTTGTGGCTTCATCGGGAGGAACAACATCCAGATTGGGTGGCTAACATAGTCCCCGTCCTCAAGAAGAATGGGAAATACGAATCTGCATCGACTACCGTGATCTCAATACGACCTGTCCCAAAGATGAATTCCCACTGCCGATCACCGATGTCATGATCGACAACACATGCGGATTCGAGAGGATGTCTTTCATGGACGGCTTCTCAGGGTACAACCAGATCAAGATGTATCCTGATGACGAGAAGCATACTTCTTTCCGAACGCCATTGGGGTATACTGCTACACTGTAATGCCCTTCGGACTGAAGAACGCCGGAGCAACCTACTAGCGGGCGATGAGCATGATCTTCCGCGACCATCTCCGAAAGACGGTGGAATGCTATGTTGACGACATTGCCGTCAAAAGCCGCAGCAAAATTGAACATCTTCGCTATCTGAGAACGATGTTCGACATAATGTGGGCTCATCAGCTGAAAATGAACCCGACAAAATCCTTCTTGGGAGTGTCCAGTGGCAAATTCCTTGGTTCATTGTCACATCAAAAGGGATCTATCTGGACCCAGACAAAGTCAAAGCCATACAGGACATGCATCCACCGAGGAACCTCAAAGAGCTCCGAGGCTTGCAAGGCAGATTAGCCTACATCAGAAGATTCATAGCAAATCTTTCGGGCCGTTGCCAGCCCTTTACCCGTCTCATGAAAAAGGGTACTGCTTTCATATGGGACCAAGCTTGTCAAGAAGCTTATGAAGACATTAAAAGGTATCTCACAAAACCTCCGGTCTTAGTGGCCCCTACATCAGGGAAACCATTCTTGCTTTATGTAAAAGCTCTGGACTATTCCCTCGGCGCCCTCCTCGCTCAAAAGGACGACAATGGCCACGAGCAGGCCATTTATTATCTGAGCAGGACTCTCATAGGAGCAGAATCTCGCTACAATCCTATTAAGAAAGAATGTTTAGCTCTCGTCTTCGCTGTCCAGAAGACGCGACATTATTTGGTTGGCCAAACCATACATGTCATCTCCAGGGTGAACCCTTTACGTCTTCTCATGACGAAGCCAGGGTCGCTGAATTCAAGGTTGGCTAAATGGGCACTCCTGTTGTCTCAATACGACATGACCTTTACTCCTCAGAAGGCAGTTAAAGGCCAGGCCCTTGCAGAGTTCTTAGCTGCTCATCCAGTTTCAGAACATTCAAAACTTCACGAAGACATCCCTGATGAAGTCTTCGAGTCTAATGCAACCTCAGCAGAGGAAGTGTGGCAGATGTTCTTCGACGGAGCATCGCGGATGGGCCCCAAAGGGAAAATTATTGCCGGGGTGGGGTTTGTGTTCATCTCCCCACAGGATCATATCCTTCCCAGAGCATTCTCCTTGACAGAATCATGCTCTAATAATGTAGCGGAATACAATGCTCTGCTCATCGGTCTCCAGCTCGCCCATGGAATGGGGGTACGCTACCTTGAAGCTTATGGCGATTCAAAGCTGATCATTAGCCAGGTAAAAGGCGAATATGAAGTCCGCCATGAGGACTTGGTGCCTTATTATCATACAGCCATCGAATTGGCTAGCTTATTTGAAGGCTTCTACATCGGGCATGTGTCCCGATCTCAAAATACCAAGGCGGATGCTCTCGCTGCATTAGCGACAACGCTAGCCTTACCGGCCGACACCGAGTATCACCTCACAGTCGCAACCCGGCATCTCGTATGCTCCAAGCATATGCTAAAGATTCAAGAGGTCCATAATATCTCCGTGGGTCTTGAGCCGAGGGATTGGCGCTTCCCTCTCATTGACTACGCCCTGCACGGTCTGCTTCCAGACGATCCCAAAGAAGCGGCGTCCATCAGACGAAGGTCGCTCCGTTTCTACTATGATCCCACTTTGAAGACACTCTACCGTCGTCCATATGACGGTGTCCTCCTCCGTTGTCTCTCTCATTCAGAGGCACAGGAAGTGCTTAAAGAAGCACATGATGGCATTTGCGGAGCTCACCAGCCGGGTCCAAAGCTTAAAGACAGGCTGCACAGACTTGGGTACTACTGGCCGACCATGATGGCCGATGCCACCCAATATGCACGAAGGTGTAAGGCGTGCCAGGTCCATGCAGACTTCATACACCAACCTTCGGAGTTACTCCACCTACTGTTGCTTCATGGCCATTTGAAGCATGGGGAGTCGATGTCGTAGGGCCAATCAGTCCCTCTTCGGCAAGAGGTCACCGGTTTATCCTGGCAATAACCGATTACTTCTCAAAATGGGCAGAGGCCACACCATTGGCCGAAGTTAAAACCTCCAATCTGGTTAGCTTCATCAAACACCAGGTCATCCATCGATTTGGTGTACCCAGACGGATCATCCATGACAATGGTCCCCAGTTCGTAAGTCAAGGGTTCTATCGGTTCTGCGATAAATACCGAATTCAGAATATGGCTTCAACCGCCTACAATCCTGCCGCCAATGGCTTGGCAGAGGCATTTAACAAGACAATCATCAAGCTGCTCAAGAAGTTTGTCTCCTCGAACAAGCGAGATTGGGACGAAAAGCTCGGTGAATGCCTTTGGGCCTACCGGACTACGGTTTGGACACCGACAGGCAATACGCCTTTCTCCCTGGTATATGGGTGCGAAGCGGTCATCCCATTAGAAATCCAGGTGCCATCATTGCGAGTAGCCCTGACTACTAAAATGACATCAGAAGACAATGATCGCCTGCGTCTTCAAGAACTCGAAGCCCTGGACGAGAAGCGGCTGCAAGCTCAGCAACACATCGAGCTATATCAGGCTCGGATGTCAAAAGCCTTCAATAAGAAGGTCAAGCAGAGAGTCTTCCACAAAGGAGACCTAGTCTTAGCCGTCAGACGACCGATGATTATGACGCACAAGACCAAAGGCAAATTTCAGCCTAAATGGGAAGGACCGTTTGTGATAGAGACAGTCTATTCAAACGGAGCATACCGCCTTACGACTGCAGATGGCGACCTCCTCATGATGCCGATCAATGGCAAGTTCTTAAAAAAGTACTATCCTTAATCAAGGATCTTGCTCTCGATCAAGTTAACATTACACCTCTGATCGAGATCCGCGCGTCCGGAATGCGCACAAAGAGCCTCTCTCTTTCTCCAAGCATATCAAACCTGTTGATAGCTGGAGGTTTGCTTAAAATCCCAAGGGACCTGCTCCCACTTGATTCCCTCTCCAGAATCACCTACCAATTCTCATCCATAGAATGGTAGGACCACATATATTCCGCTGTTATGTTAACATTAAACCTATGACAGCAATCCCCTCGTTTCTCCCCGAGATAACGAGACCTCCAAAATCACCTACCAATTCTCATCCATAGAATGGTAGGACTACATATATCCCGCTGTTATGTTAACATTAAACCTATGACAGCGATTCCCTCGTTTCTCCCCGTGAAAACGAGACTATTCCCAACTCCATTGCTATTGAACTTAGTGGCGTCTCAATTGGTTACGTCATCGCGACCTCTGAACCAGTAGACGGCTAAGTCTCAATCTTGAGTCCTGTTGACATTTACAAAAGACAGGTCTCGATACTTATTGACATTTACAAAAGATAAGTATCACCTATTTTGAGCTTGTTGACATTTACAAAAGACAAGTCTCAATCCCGAGTCCTGTTGACATTTACAAAAGACAGGTCTCGATACTCGTTGACATTTACAAAAGACGAGTATCACCTATTTTGAAGCTTGGTGGCTTCTCAACCAGTTATGTCATTGCGACCTCTGAACTGGCAGATAGCCAAGTTTCATCTACCATTGAACTTAGTGGCGTCTCAATTGGTTACGTCATTGCGACCTCTGAACCAGCAGATAGCTAAGTCTCAATCCCGAGTCCTGTTGACATTTACAAAAGACAGGTCTCGATACTCGTTGACATTTACAAAAGACGAGTATCACTCATTGTTGAGCTTGGTGGCTTCTCAACCAGTTATGTCATTGCGACCTCTGAACTGGCAGATAGCCAAGTCTCATCTACCATTGAGCTTAGCGGCGTCTCAATTGGTTACGTCATTGCGACCTCTGAACCAGCAGACAGCTAAGTCTCAATCTCGATGCTTGCTGACATTTACAAAAGGCAAGTATCTCCCCTTTTAGCCCCGCAATGGGCTAACCTCGAGACTGGCAACATCTCAATTGGTTATGTCATCGCGACCTCTGAACCAACAGACAGCCATGCCTCATTATCCAAACAAACAAAGACGACAAAAGAAAGAATTTTTATTAAATTCCAAAAGGATGGGATACATGGAGGAGCCTATAGGCATACATGATAAGATCGGATCCGATCTCCAAGCGAAGCTAGCCTCGTCCTCCTGTCATCAGCAGCCTGGGCCAGCGCCTGTGATCTTAGCTCAGCCTCATCGAAGTCCACCGCCTGAGCCAGACGAGCCTCGACCTCCGCCAAAGTCGCCCTCTCTGTGACGACTTCTGCGCCGCCAGTTCCTCACTTCGAGCCCTGAGCTGCTTAAGCCGCGCAGACTCTTCATGACGCATCTGTGTAGCCTTGGATAAGAGGATTTGCCTTCCGGATCATCTCTTCAGCCCTCTTAACCTTATCTTCAGCATCAAGAAGAGCACTGTTGGAAGCGTCAATTGCACTCCCAACCTCTGCCTCCTCTGTCTCCAAGGACCTCAAGTCAGAGGAGATAGCCTCAGCAGCCTCTTGAGCGGCGAGCTGAGCCTCGCGCCTCTGGGCGACAAGACGTGTGAGCCGTTCATCAGCCAAAGACGCTGCGTCGGAACAATGGAAATGGCGCCATTCCTCCACGTCCTTCTCAAGGTCGTCTACCAGGAGCTCTAGAGTAGCAGCTTGATGGTACCCCTCAAAGTCCCGGATACACTCAATGCCATGGGAGAGGACCATCTTCAGCTTCGAGAATGGCACAGGCGAGCCCTTCAAGACTAGACCGATAGTCTGCTCCAAACTGTTATAGAAGCTGTCGACCAGATTACCGATGAAGTCATTCTCAGCTTCATCAACCCTTGAGACAACCTCGGAGCAATCTACCATCCCAGTCGACACCGCCGCAGAAGAAGAAGCGGGAACATCGACAGCAGCGGGGCAAGCCAAAGGTGACCTCGGCGGAGTCCTCAGCGACACCAGCACGCCAGCCACCGTGGAGGAAGGACTGGCAACCACCTCCTGAACAGCAGGCTCGACAATCAAAGTCGGGGAACTAGGGTCCACGATCACCCTCAGCCCCGCACTGGGCAAAATTGCCGGCACCTCACTCGGTGATGTGATGGGGAGTGAGGATACCTCCGGGACTGCCGCCCCTTCAGCCTCTCGCCTTTCAGCTGACGTGGGCTGATAAGAAGGCAAGTCGCCATACAACGCATCCAACACAGCAGCGTCTGCCCCGGTCGAAGCGCTCATATCGCCCCTTGACCCTTCAGGGAAACCCGCCGCTTCTTTCGAAGCTGATGCACCTTGGGGACGAATACCTGCAACAAAACCAAGGTCAAAAAGGAGACGCAGCAAACAGGCGAGGACCAAGAGATCTTAGTCTTACCGAAGGCCGATGTCACCTCGTCAGCCGCATCAGAATCCAGGGGTCCCATCGGAAAGTTCTTACCAGACTCAACGCGGATAGCCGGCCCGCTCGTCGATTCCTCCGCAGACCATCCCGTAGAGCTGGAGGCCATAGGACTTCCTTTAGAAATCCCAGCGCCCGACGGGCCAATGTCGGCCGCATCACCTCCAGATTCCTTCGAGCGAGTAAAGGAACCAGCTGCAGCTCCATAAGCAAATAGAGGATCATACTGGTCCCCTTGCTCCCCATGCTCCTCAGCTCCTGCAACAAAAAGCAAATGATGAGTTATTTAAAATACGCTGAAGGCATATTATATGGAGGCCAATCTTACCAGTAGTCGGTTCAGCAACTGACGGCTCAGCCACTAATGGAGCAGCAGAAGGCTCACCCTCTACCACGATGATAGGAGTCTGGCGACGGGGCCTCTTCGCCGACGACTTCCTACGGGATCCACTCCCACGCTTCCTTTTGAAGTGGACATCAGAGTCCTCTTCCTCCACTTCCTCCACATGTTGTGAGGGAGCTGTCCCCACTACACCAGATCCGGCTTCACGAGCATCAGCTTCATGGGCATCAACCCTCATCCCCGCCTCGAAGCAAGGGCTCCCCGCATCAGAAGCCCCGCTGTCATCTACAGCGATGAACTCCTTTATGCCAGGAACACGGACTCGTTTGCCCTCCATCTTATCAGAAGCCTTCTGCCTCATCCGATGAGAAATTAACCTCACACCCGAACGGTTGACATTAAACCTAGCAGGTGTAGAGTTCGAAGCCGCATACCATTGGCAGAAACACAGGGTCGTCCAAAGGCCGGGATCCCTCAGCGGCGTGCGTAGCCACGCTCCAGTGTCATCCGCGGTAAAAACCGCCAAGCACGAGCCCCATCAATGAGGCTCCCCATGAAAGCCAGGTCCGGATTGGGGTTGCCCACATACAACTGGTCATACCCAAATTGGCGGGCAAACCGGCTTGGGACGTAGGGCTCCAGGTAGCAGGTATCCCCACTCCTGTACAGCAAATGCGAGGGCCGGATACAGACCAGCCACTCGAAAACACCTCGACTCATGGGAGACCGACCTGACTTCCACATCATGGAATTCCTCGTTGTACCCTGCACCCCGCAGGCGAGGAAAACAACGGAACAGGCTATAAGCGTCATAACGACGCACTAACTTACGGGCCTCGGCCACATAAGTTTTCTGCCACGAACGGCCTTCAAAGCGACGGAGAAGCGCCGTTTGAACACCCTGCGAGGGTCTTCCCCAGCTCCAATCAAACTGGGGCAGTGCAAGGCGAACCACGCCATCAAGTAGGTGTACGGTAAACCTACCCTAGGATTGGGTCCGTCACAAGGCAGGACGGCACCCTTCCCCCCCTTGACGCCATTGGCCTGCAGAAAGCCTCCGTCAGTGCACGAAGGCCCCTCTGAATACAACACACCATGGCCGGGAGAAGACCCAGACGGTGGCCATGAACCAAGCGGACGGCAGGCAGCAGCACAGTCGGGTGGACGATGTCACCCGAAGAAGAAGGCACGACACATTTCTTCAACCAGATGGTTAAGAAGCCGGCTAGCAACGCCTTGCGAGACATAGGCCGACGGGCCTGATGGTGAAAGCTCCGAAGAACATCACCCTTCCCAAGAGGACCATCATCTTCTGCCACGACGATGTCCTTTTCAGCATGCACCTCCATCCTTGCCAAGATGTCTTCTTCAGCAACTCCGCAATGAGCTGCCTCAGGTGCACTAGTCATATCCGGGAACAAGTAGTTCCCCCAGCTCTTCAAGCTCTTCGAGCTACCCTTGCCACCAGTATGGATGCTGGAGCAAATGTGCAAATGGCACATCAATTCCCGATATGTCTCGAGCAGAGCAGGCTCCTGCTTCTCCAGAATAGCCAACTCCGCTTCACAAGGAAAGTACTCTTCGTATGGAAGAGACCCGAAGGGCAAAGCAGAGATCTCCCGCATCTCATGCAGGGCCATGCCCAACTCACCAACTGGGGTGAAGAAAGTCCCCGAGGCCGGGCAATACAACTCGAGGATGGCGTAGAAGCACGCCACCTTCATCTCAATGCCGTAGCAGGTCGCCCTGACGGCCTCATGGAGGTTTAACCTCTCTAAGTCCCCCTCAAAGTGGGTGAGGATATAGTTGGTCAACTCCGCCCACCACGGTCTAGGAGGGTGGACCCAACCAGGAGTCCTGAAATCGGTGGCGGGGTAGTTCCCGTCAACTTCGCAGAACTGAGTGCCAAAGGTCGGCGCCGCAGCTGGGTTCTCTCCTACTGGAAGGTCCCGCGATACCTTCCCAGGGTATAGCCCCATTATGCTACGAGGAGGACCAGCCCTCGAATAGCCGGACTGGAATGTCAACCTCCCGACACTCACGGACTCGGCGTTTAGGCTCACGCCCCACGCCATCTTCCGAGCCTGAGTTGCGCTCGCGAAGGAAGACAAAGCAAAATGCCGCTTAGTGGACGGGAGATAGAATCTCTCGCCGTCCAACTGGAAGATCCACTGGCCTTCACCGGCCTGCAGCTGGCGATCGGGATCAGGTGCAGCATCCCCGAACATGAAGTCAGGCTTTCTGTAAGCTGACGGTCGATATCTTCAAGCGGAGCCGTAGTCAAGATGCTCCGCATGGCCTGCGGACGACCCTCCTGGATGAGTGTATCCCGTACAAGAGAGCTCGGCTCACTGAACAATGAAGCCTGCCCATAGAACTGCAAGCTGATGCTTCCGCCTGCTCGACTGGCTACACCGAACAGACTGTTCTGGAGGCCGGAGGCGTAATGTACTGCAAAAACAGAAATGAGCTATGATTAGTTCACCAATTAGTGGATGCGAAAGCATAAAAATTCACTAAGGCATAGCCTCGCCCAGCAAGCAGGGCCTGCAAGGCGATAGCTTTGAAAAAGCTTCACTTCATGGATAAGACTGCATCTTTGCAGAAAATATCCAAAGCGCCAGCTTCGCTTAAAGCAGGAAGTGACATAGCCCTAAGGGCTGACGTCATCAAAGGGGCATTATGGTCAAAAGTCATCATGACTGAGAGGACTTATTCAAGTCCTTCTCCTCAAACAGTACGGAGATGGCCCAAGTTATGGCTTCGTGCGAAAGCCCAAAGAAGAACTGTTCAGTTCTTACTTCCCTGGTGCAAGCAAAATAGGGAAGTTGAAGGGAAACGAGTTCCCTGATAAGGACAGATCATATTTGATCGTCCTAATGGCCGAGTATCGGCTCCAAAAGATGGAGACCACTCTCTAATCAGACAGGAAAATTCCTTACCGGTGATCGGTCGCTCGATGACCAGAGGAGGAACGCCCTCCGCCGCAGAAGTCGCCACTTCTTTTCCCCTCGTCTCTTGGGCGCCATGGAAGGAATGCAAGAGTGCTCAAAGTACTCTGAAGCAAAGCAGGAAGAAGAAGAGGAAGAGATAGAAAGTTCTCTAAAATAAAGGGAGATCTTCCCATATTCAGCCCAATCGGGCTTTTATAGGCCAATCAGCGCCTGAAACGAGGCCTCGAAAAAAGGCCCATGCCGCCGTTTCGAATTAACTCGAAACAGCGCCCGAAGCGCCTTCCCGAGAAGCGCCGGTTCAACTCTACTAAGAGTTATTTCGCACTAGTGCAAAAGTGCGGACTTCGCACAATCCTTCAAGGGCTTCGCTGAAAGGCCTACCTTAGCCCTCTAAAAAGCGTGCTGCTCGCGAGACATGCCGGTCTCGCGAAGATCATTCGAAGAAAGGACTATGTCCTTAGCTCCGCACACAGTTTAGCCCAGCAATGGCCAAACTCTCAGTGAAAGCAAGCAAAAATCAGATGATCAGACGATGAACTTTCATTGATTCAAAAGCAAGGGTACATTGATATTACATCAAAGTTGTGTTTCATACAAACACATTCAGTTGCCCAACAAGATCATTTGAGGCATACAAACGGTTTTATCTGCTCCCAGGCCAGACCAACGGGACAGGAAGGGCCTTCCTCCTGCATAAGGCTGTAATCAGTGGTGCCACAAGGACACGGTCATTTTTCTCCACAAAATGGCAGGTCTTGCCAGGCCATTTTTGTTGAAGCCTGGCAATAAAGCTTATCGCCGCCAACACGTCAGATCACCTATAATGGGAACTAGTTTTGATGCCATGGATCTGACGGGTGTGAGGCCCGCTCCCCTGAAGTGGATCGTCCCCGACAAAGGCCACCAAAGTTGAAAGTCGGCAACATGTCAGTGATCTCACTGATCACCTCCGACGAAGCGGCGGCCAGCCTCACCTCAGAACGAATCATCTCGGGTAAGAGGCTGCCAACAGCCCCTGGGACGCGCATTCGCTGCCCCGAATTGTTCCTCCTGCTTAAAAGTAAAGCTTCAACCGGGGAAGCATAAGGCAATTTTATGGCTTCTTCCATCAAGTCACCAGACTGGCAAGCATAGCTCACTGCAAGGCAAATTGGAGCAGGTTAACGGTCAAGCACAAAAAGAGCTGCAAAAATACTAAGTCAGATTCTTCGGCGGTAAGGTAATCCAACTTCAGTCAAGGCAGAGGATAAGCCTCGCCTGCACGGCAACCATGGGCTGGTTCAGCAAACGCCAAGTCCTAGCCTCGCCTATACGGCAAAGTCAGACTGATCTTGTGAAGAACAGTCTCAACCTCACCAATATGGCAAGACTGGCTCAACTATTGAAGAAGCCAAGTCCCAAGTCCTGCCTGCGCAGCGGACTTAACAAGCAACGATCTTTCACTGATCAAGCCAAGATGATAGCTTCACAGAAAGCTATGATGAGATCCTTCTCTGCAGATCAGCCAAGTGCAAGATGAAGATCGAGGGAAGTTAATCTCTAAAGCAGCTGTCAAAGCTAAACTAAGGGAGATGAATTCCCTAAAAAAATGGTGAAGTCGTTGAACGATCAAGACTTACTGGTCCTTGGCCGGTTAGACAACCAGAGTGGGCTTTCCCACTAATTCAGAGATCTAAGTATCTCTCTCAACCAAGAGAAGAAGAAAGGCAAAACATTTCTCTTCAGAGGACCTCAAGTGTCCTATTTATAGGCCCCATGGCCTGAGCGCAACCACCCCAAGCGTGGAAGCACGAGCGCATTCAAGGCATTTATTGCGCCTTGATGGAAGGGACGGTTTTCCCTTGGAACCGTGCAAAGGGAGAAAACGTCTCCCTCATAAAAGGCACTTATGGCGCCTTGAATAAAGGGAATATCCTCCCTTGGAAACGTGCAAATCGGAGAACATCTCTCTCGATTGGCGCGAAAGAAGGAATGATCCTCCTCGTAACCGCCCCACGGCAGTTGGCTTTGAAAAGGCAACAGGAGTTCCAAAGCGAACTTATTTCTTGGAAGCCCAGATACTGAGCTACCCCGACGCGAAGCTACTCGCGAACCAGTGCAATTCTTCGGCGAATTCATCCCAAAGCAGGATTGAAGGCGAAGCTGAACTCAACCATCATGGCGACGTTCATACTCCACATACCATCACAGTAGTTCAAAGTGTTTCAAAGTCTGAGCTATTGCAGACTCTCGAAAACTTTGAAGGGGGTCTTGTTGACACTTAAAAAAGACAAGATTCTCATTGGTCCGAACGATGTCTAAACTTGTTGACATTTACAAAAGATAAGGGACAGACGAGCTGAAGACCAGTTTTCACCCACCTCCAAGGGACAGGGAAGCGGTTGGACTCCACTGATCCAGCAAGCAGAACAGTGAACCCGGATTGTTTCTAAACAGACCTCAGCAGGTCTAAAATGCTAGCATTTAGCATTACATTAGCCCAAGGAGATAGCCTCGTTTGAGAGGCTAGCATCATCCAGAGCATCGCCAGGAAGCTAACTGATAGCTTCGCCGAAAACCCTCTTTTCGGACTTCGCTAGGAATTGCCTCTAGCTCCGCTATGAGCTTCAAAGCGGGCAGCTCCGCTATCAGCCTGCTATGGTCAACCTTTGACCAATCAAAATCTCCTGATGAGATCGGATTCAATCTAATCAAATCCAATCAGGATTCAAATATGGCAGGTGATTGCCGCAATCTCTTGACTCTCTTGAAACGAGTAAGAGGATCAGGGAGAATCTCCTAACAATATGGAAAGGATCAAAACAGATCAACTGACTTGCCATTTTCTAGCTCCGCAGAAGCTATCCTAGCCTCACAGTAAGGCTACTTTTCAGATTCAAACAGATTCGGTTCAATCTGTTTCCATATCTTCAAGGGGATGATTATACCCTTGCTCTCCCTATAAATAGCCCGTCAGGGGCACAAAGGAGAGAGATCGATCAATCGAGAGAAATCAACAGAGAAGGAGAGATCGATCAACGGAGAGGAATCAAGGAGAGACGCATGCATACGGGAGGACTCCACAAGCAGAGGCTTCTTCACAAGGCACGGCGTGCTCTCGAATTCAGAGACTTTTTAGAGAATTGCTTTCTCTAATCAGGGTGTTGATACCCTAACATCGTCCTTCTTCTCAAGGAATCTCCGGAACCAGGCGAGAAGGAATTCCTTATTGAAGGCGATTTTGAGAAGCAGCAAGAGGGTTCTACCAATCCTCTATTCTCTGATTCCCCGAACCAGGCGAGAAGGGAATCTCATCGCTCGCATCGTCAAAGGGACAAAGTGGTCGCGCGCTGACCAGACTCCTATCGGCACATTTTTCCAGAATCTCTGAGGAGATCTACTTGTAATCTTTTGAGAATACTTGTAATTTAGCTCCTCAAACTTTTATTGTAAGTTTTTCCCCTTTGCAAACATAATGGAAAACAATGCCAACGACTAAGCCCCTCGCCTCCCTCGCCTTCCAGCTCTTACCACCGGTGCCACCAATGGATCCTGACACGGTCTCAAACCCCTCAACCCCCCAACCCCCACAATCAGGATGCAGTGAAAGGATGTAGGGATTTTATACTATGAGCACACTGAATATGTTTGTGCATGAACATCTAACTAGTAGTTGATCTTGGCTCATTGACCAACTCTCCTCTTTCATATGGTATATCTTGAGTGCCTAGTGATGCACTAAATCGGTTTAATGTCTATCTTTAATTTACAATCAATTGTTGGTTCCTGCATGAGGAACAAGCTATCATTTTTTACCAGTAGATTGGCGCATATCAATTGTTTGTGTTAATGCCTGTTAGGAGTTAAGGAGCTTTTTTTAAAAAAAATTCAGTTTCTTCTGTATTATTTGCGGGACGTAGTGATGAGGAGATTAAGGAAGAAGTCAACTAGCAGGTAACCTGTCAACAACACCACTGATCTGTCGATTTTACCTGTCGACAACACCATCAAAAAGTCTGTCGACAGGCTTTTACAGTAAGTCTGTGAATTACAAACTTGTCGAAAGTTGAAGGAGCCGTCGACAGGCCTAGGAGTATCAAGTATTCTAGTTCATTTAGGAGTTATTTTCTAGGTCTGTTTTGCATTCGAATTTGTTTTTTGTTTCTTTATTTTAGTTTTCTAATTAGAAAAATATTCTTCTTTTATTTGCCTATATAAGGCCATTGTATCGTAGGATTTTAGGTATACAAACTTCTAATCAATATATTTTGAATTTTTCTCATATTTGCTCGCGGATTCGATTTGTTCTCTAAGGCTCGTGGATTCGGGTCGTTCTTTCTCGTGGATTCAAGTATTTATTTCTACCTGAAGGCTTCTTCAGGATTCGTTAGCGCAAGAATGAGATTTAGCCCACGTCGATCATTTTCTTTGCTTCTCCGTCTGCGTCAAGTGGTATCAAAGTTTCGGCGAACGCTCCGACGATAACCAGAAATGACGATGAAGAACCAAACATGTCCACAAGAATGGATACTTTTGAAGGGAGGCTTAGCACTCTTGGATCTACCATGGACATTGTGGTTCAGGAACTCAAGAAGATCTCCCTCAGGCTTGATGATTGAAACCTAGTTGAAGGTATGCATCGAAATGGGTTAGATCATCCATCAAACAACCCTTCGCCATTACCTCCTTCTTTATCAGGTAATTCTCATCCGCCACCTCTACCTCTCTCAAACAATCCTCACCCACAACCCCCACTACTAACTCAATCACCACCGATTCAACCACCCCAACCACTATCACCTCCATATCAACCACCCTCATATCAACCATGCCCAAACCAATCACTCTCAAGTCACCCATATCAATACCCTGCACAACCAAACTACCTCTACACTATCTCCAAATTGATAATTTTTCCGACGAGGAGTTCAACAACCCCGCTTGTCAGTATAACAACTTTGGAGATGACGGCCTAGCCTACGGAAGGCATGGGAGATTCGCTAATCCTAATTCAAATAAGAGAGGCGGGTTTTCTGACCCCAATATAGAGGTTAGAATCCCTTACCCTAATTATGATAGAGAAGGAGGATATCCAAATCCTCAGGAGTACAGGATGAAGTTTCACATCCCCTCTTTCAGTGAGAATCTTGATATAAAATCCTTCTTGGATTGGATCTATGAGGTGGATAAATTTTTTTACATGGCTTATGTTCTCATGGAGAATCAAGTCAAATTTGTTGCATACAAACTCAATGGAGGAGCGCCACATGATGGGAACAATTGCAAATCTCACGAAGACGTCAAGAAAGGCAACCAGCGATGACATGGAGGCACATAAAACAACTACTATAAGGTAGATTCCTTCCACCTGATTATCAATAGATCATCTACAATCAACTTGAGCAATGTAGGTAAGGTACGAGGATTGTGACAGCATACACGGAGGAGTTCTATCGCCTCGGTCGCGATGTGAATTATCATTAATGGAGGAGCAGCAGACTGCAAAGTATATCCACAGGTTAAATTACCCCATCCATGTGCGTGCAGCTCTTCAAGACTTATACTCTATCGACGAAACCCAAAACAAGGTCATGAAGGTTGAAAGGTTGCAGAACAAGGCCTTACCCTTCAAGAACGCAGTAGAAAAGGGCATCCGGTGGCACAAAAACTCATCAAGGTTCCACATCGAGCAAATGACCTCCAGTCCGCAAAGTGATAGGCGCCTCTCGCAAAAACGACAGCGACATCTGACCTCACTACAAAGGGCAAGGAAAATCCATATGCCAAGCATGGAGTTGGCAAGTATTACAGGTGTAGGGAACCTGGATACAGGTTCAATGAGTGCTCAAAGAGGAGACCCGTCAACATGGTAGACTATGAGGATGAAGATGAGGTACTGATCGAGACTGAGCCAGAAGATTCAAATTTGTCAAAGAAGAAGGAGAAGCAGCCACCTTCATGATCTAGATATTGCTATGCAACCAAAAGAACCCCAACACCACATAAAAGTATCAGATTTTCTACTCAAGGTGTTTAGTAAAGAACAAGGCGTGCAATCTCATCATCAACAATGACAGTTGTGAAAATATTGTCTCTACCGCATTGATGGACTATTTGAAGTTAGAGATATAGCCACATCCTCACCCATACATCATTGGGTGGATCAAGAAGGGCCCCTACATCCAGGTAACGAATATTTGTTTTGTCCCTATTTCAATTAGCAAGTTTTATCATGATTCAGTTACTTGTGATGTTATCGTTGATATGGATGCATGTCATATACTATTGGGACATCCACGGCAACATGATGTCGATGCTACCAACCGAGGCAAGAGAAATATTTACATGTCAATTGGGAGGGTAAAAGAATTGTCATGAAGCCAATACCTCTACCACCAAGCTGACTAAAGAAAAAGCCAAAGTTCATATCCATATACAACCGAGGTAAGTTCTTAGTGGAGTCCAAAGAGACAAAGCAACAATTTTCTTGGTAGTTAAAGAAAAAGTTGGAGCAACAATTGAAGTTCCTGAGAAGATGAAGCCGATGCTGGAAGAATTTCAAAGAATAGTTCATGACGAGCTTCCGAATGAACTTCCACCCATAAGGATATCTAGCACCTCATTGATCTGATCCCTAGAGCAAGTCTACCCAATCTCCTACACTACTGGATGAATCCAAACGAATTCTAAGGAAGAAGGGAGAAGAGCTGATTCAAAAGTGACACATTAGAGAGAGCATGAGTCCATGTGCAGTACCAGCCCTTTTGACACCAAAGAAAGATGAAAGTTGGCGTATGTGCATGAGCAACCATGCCATCAACAAGATCTTTATTCGATATCGATTCCCGATACCTCACCTTGATGATATGTTGGATCAATTATGAGGGACTTGCATGTTTTTGAAGATTGATTTGAGGAGCGGCTACCATCAGATTGCATTAGACCGGGAGATGAATAGAAGACGACGTTTAAGACTTCAGAAGGGCTGTATGAGTTGATGGTCATGCCTTTCGGACTATCCAATATATCAAGCACTTTCATGAGGGAGATGAACCAAGTTCTTAAATCTTTCTTGGCAAGTTTGTGGTTGTCTATTTTAATGATATCCTTATCTACAGTTCTAGCGAGACCGAGCATCTGCAGCCTCTACGAGAAGTGTTCACTGTTCTCCAAGCAAATGAGTTGTACATCAACTTAAAAAAGTGCAACTGCATGACTAAAAGCCTAATATTCTTAGGATTCATCATCAGTTCGCAAGGGATTCACGTGGACGAAGTGAAGATGAGGGCAATCCGAGATTGGCCCGCACCAAAGTTGCTACAGAAATAAGGAGCTTTCATGGGTTAGCCACTTTCTACTAACGATTCATTCGCAATTTCAGTATTTTAGTAGCACTTATGATAGACTGCTTGAAGAAGAAAAATCTTTTTGTTTGGACTGAGGAAGTCGAAAGAGGTTTTGCACTCATTAAAGAGAAGCTTACAAATGCCTCCATTTTAGCTTTTCCAAATTTCATAGAGGGTTTTCGAGCTTGAGTGTGACGCTTGTGGAGTAGGCATTGTAGCAGTACTCTCACAGAAAACAAATCTTTTGCCTTTTTCAGTGAAAAGTTAAATGAGGAGCGACAAAAGTGGTCTATATATGAAACAAGAGTTATATGCAGTACTCCGTTCATTGAAGTCATGGGAGAGTTATCTTATAGCTAATGACTTCGTGCTATTTTCGGATCATCAATCACTCGATATCTCAAGAACCAAAAGCATATAAATAAGATGCATGCAAGGCGAGCATCTTACTTTGAGCAATTCAATTTTGTGATCCGTCACAAATCTGTAGTAGATAACAAAGTTTTTGATGCTTTAAGTCGAAGAGTTTCGCTGTAGATCTCATTACAAAAAGCGAAATCATTGGTTTCGAATAATTGAAGGAGCTATACAAGGATGATGATGACTTTGCTAAAATCTGGGAGCAGTGTTCGTCACGACAGCCCGCATAAGTTTTTCATATCTTAGATGAATTTCATCTTAAAAGAATCCGGTTATGTGTACCAAGGACTTCGTTGAGCGAGAAATTTATTAGAGACTTGCATAGAGGCGACTGGCAGGACATTTTGGGAGAGATAAGATGATGGAAAGTCTTGAATATAGATACTACTAGCCTCAACTGGGTAAGGATGTGACTACATTTGTGAAGAGCTTGCCCAGTATGTTAAGTCGCTATAGGCCAAGCTCAAAATACATGCTTGCATACACCTTTGCTCGTCTCAAAGGATATTTGTAAAGACTTGACCATGAATTTCGTGTTAGGACTTCCTCCCACACAAAAGAAAGTAGATTCTATCTTTGTGAAAGTTGACCGATTCTTCAAGATAGTACACTTTATTCCATACCGAAAGACATTCGATGCACTTCATGTGGCTAAATTATTTTTTAAGAGATAGTGAGACTGCATGGTGTGCCGAGTTTCATTATTTCAGATCGAGACAATAAGTTCTTGGCAGCATTTTGGATTACATTATGGAGGAAGTTTGACACATCTTTAAAGTGCAATAGCACAACACACCTGCAAATCGATACCTAAACAGAAGTTGTTAATAGAACCCTAAGCAACTTATTGAGGAGCATATGTGGAAACAAACCAAGAGCATGGGACCAAGCTCCGTCTCAAGTGGAGTTTGATTACAATAGCACAACCCACAGTTCAATGTGTATGTCACATTTTTCTATTGTCTATTAGAAGATACCTCATCATCTCCTAGACTTAGCCAAATTGTACATTGGGGAGAATTTTAGTAATGCAGTTAGTGCAATGGCTAAGCAAGTCATAGATTTTTAAAAGGAGGTTCGACTAAGGTTGGAGAAACCCAATAGAAAACACGAAGCCACTGCTGACAAAAGGAAGAGAGAAAAGGTCATCGAAGAAAGAGACTTGGTGATGATATATTTGAGAAAAGAAAGAATTCTTGTGGGAACATAAAATAAGTTGAAGTCAAAGAAGTTTGGTCCGTTCCAAATCGTGAAGAAGATCAAGGATAATGCCTATGTTGTAGATCTTTCAAGTGATATGGCGATGTCAAAGACATTTAATATGGCAGATCTTAATGACTACCGCCCACCGAATAGCTGTATCCAGATAATAACTCGAGAATGAGTTCTTTTGAATAGGGGAGGACTGATGTAGGAGATCAAAGAAGAAGGCAACCAGCAGGTAACCTGTCGACAACACCTCTGGTCTGTCTACATGTAACTTTACATGTCGACAACACTCTAAAAAGGTCTGTCGACAGGCTTTTACAGTAAGTCTGTGGATTATAGATTTGTCGACAGTTGAAAGGAGCTGTCGACAGGCTTAAGGAATATCAGGGTATCCTAGTTCGTTTATGAGTTGCTTTCGGTTTTCGTTTTGAATTCCAATTTATTTTATTTTGTTAATTTATTTTACTTTTGTTTCTTTATTTTAATTTCCTAGTTAGAAAAATATTGTTCTTTATTTGCCTATGTAAGGCCATTATATCCTAAGGATTTAGGTATCTAACTTTTAATCAATATATTTTGAGTTTTCCTCATATGTGCTCGTGCATTCGAGTTATTCTCTTTGTCTCGTGGATTAGTTGAAGGGAGTTGTCGACAGGTCTACAGAGTGTCAGAATATTCTAGCTCGTTTAATTGTTATTTTCTAGTTCGTTTAAGTGTTATTTTCTAGGTCTGTTTTGAATTCCAATTTGTTTTACTTTTATTTCTTTATTTTAGTTTCCTAGTTAGAAAAATATTCTTCTTTTATTTGCCTATATATGGCCATTGTATCCTAGGGTTTTAGGTATCCAACTTTTAATCAATATATTTTGAGTTTTTCTCATATTTGCTCGTGGATTCGAGTTGTTCTCTTTGGCTCATGGATTCGAGCCGTTCTTGCTCGTGAATTTGAGTATTTATTCCTCCCTGAAGGCTTCTTCAGGATCCGCCAGCGCTAAAACGAGATTTAGCCCGCGTCGATCGTTTTTTTCGCTTCCCTGTTTGTGTCACGTAGGGGTGAGCAAAGTTCGGTTATAACCGAAATAACCGACCAAAAACCGAAACCCGAATCCGATCCGAACCGAACCGCTCTAGTTCGGTTGGTTTTCGATTTTGGGTTACAAAACCCGAACCCGACCGAACCGAACCGAACCGAACTTCTCACCCTATGTATTATATTCAAATTCAATTTAGTAAATCATATAGTTCATAAAAAAACAGGTGGAACATTATCTCATTAGTTCTAACAATATCATATTTTATATTGAAAATGTGAAAGCCATGTTAAGTACATTATCATAATTGAGAATAATATTTATATTAATATAGTTCTTTCTTTTCTAATCTTGTTAGTAAAAATTAATAATAATTATGCGAGCTTTGATATAAGAGCCCAAATACAGTGTAAAAGTTTTAGAATATGAAATTTTCAATTCACATTAAGGTTAGGGTCTTTTTCTTGTTTCTAATTTAGGTATTGGATATTTGAGATTAGGATATTTGAAGGATGATAATATAATGGTGATTAAAAAATGCAAGAATGATGAAAATATATGAGCCTAACCGAAAAAACCGAAAAACCGAACCGAATTGAGTCGGTTCGGTTCGGTTCGGTTACTAAGTCTAATTGGTTCAATTCGGTTTTGAAAAAATTAGCAAAAACCGAACCGAACCGACCGATGCTCACCCCTAGTGTCACGTAGTAACTTGAAACCATCATTTTGATATTAAGGATTGTTTTTTTAACTTAAAAAGTAAAGCTTTATTCATTTGTTTATTTTGATGGTTAATAGGTTACGTGGGAGCAGGAGCAAGATGGAAGGAAGTTGTGCCAGTAGAGACATGGCTCCAGTTGATGCCCACGAGAGTCACAATGTTGTTGACAAGTACATTTTTTTTTGGTTAATTGATTTGATGCTAAATTCTACATATTTTTCTTCTATTTATGTGCTTATGATACAAATGTTGACATGATAATCAAATTGCTTGTGATACAAATGTTGACATGATAATCAAATTTACATACTATTTTTTTTTTTTTTCTATAATAATTGATGGGCTAGCCCAAATGCCCATGGGCAGGGCTAAACAAAAATATACAATATTTCAGTGGGTCAATACATGCCTAGTTTAGATTCGAGCTGCCCCAAAAACCCACTCATTTCAGTTCGGGTCAACTTCGCCCCGATCCGACCCATTCTTACACCTACGTGTAGTGACATGCAATCTTCTTTAACAATATCATTTTTTTTTTTAAAAAAAAAAACAAGTTGCTGGAGATGTGGAATGTACATGTTTCCTGGTACCTTTGGCCTAACTATATCTTTTTGACTGAAATAATTGAAGGGAAAACAGATCGCAAGCAGAGATTTGAAGGCATATGTTCTGAGTTACATATGTTGGAAAGAAAAGCCTATTTATGCTTCGTTGTCGAATAAGCTTTTAGTCCTACAAAACCAATTAATTACCTATTAGTTTCCAGTGATAATGGTAGTGGGGTGTTTTGAAAGAGAGAGCTGCCTGCCTGAATGAAAAGGTCAGTAGATTCCTTTTTACTGATAGTGTTCATTATTGCTGATTCCATGAATAGAAGAATCTCAATTTTGAGGGTTCGGTTCATGTGTTTGAGCCACATGCACATATTATAAGAGGGTCAATCTCATGTTGACACGTGAAATTGGCCCACTTATAATATTATAAGCGGCCTAAAGACTTTTAAAGTTTTATCTCCTTGAAACTCGATATCTTATCCACCTCACATGAATGGAATTCCAATTTTGAAGCAACAAAGGGATCATGTATTACCATTACACGTGCATCTAGGACTAAAATAATCCTCAGCCTAGCTGAAAGCCGAAGGCAAGACTTGACCCAAGTCCTGATGGAGCAGGGGAAAAAGAAAATGCAGCTGGATTGGGCTTGCTTTTAATTCAATTAGGCTTGGGTGCTTTCAACCTAAGGCTAATTTTGTAAGGTGTGACTTGGATGAAGACACAGCCAACCAGCAAATTAGATTATATGGGTGAAAGCTTTCAAGTTGTTTCAATTTACAAAACTTGATTTAAATGTTTTCAAAAAATATGAAATAGTTTGTATAAATTTTAATAGGCATAAAATCAAAGTAAATAGATCCAAATCAATATTTTAAATTTAGTTTCAAAGCTTTTGGGCGTTTTAATTAAACTTGAGGAAAATCATACTTAAATTCGAATCAAAATGTATAGGCGCAAATATTAATATGCATTCTAGCGCCAAATTAACTTCTTGCCTTAGTTTTTCTTACCTCACATAATATTTTTAAATAGAAATAGCAATCTTTGGTCCATCACTCTATGTCCAATTGATTTGACTTGATAAATTGAATATATTGAGTTAGATATTTGCCACCACCTCCTTTGTATAATTTTGCAATTTAAGCTCTGATCCACCCAGCCTCCATCCACGTGATTTAACCTAGATCAAAACAAAAAAGACTAGAATATGAGTTGTTAGTACATAAGTAGCTTAATGAGTGGTTATCATCAAAACTAAAAACATAATAGGGCTAACAATCTCTCCCTTGATAATGACAACTCACAAAGATACATAAAAATATAATTGAGTGTCAATCTCAAGGGTTCCCCTACATATATTAATCAAAAATAAATACAAAAGGAGTTTTAAAGCTCCACTGCATATATGGATTGGTACATGGTGCACAATAAATATATCACCAAAAGCTCAAAAACTTGTATTACAAGAAGATATCACAAAAATCTGTGTGTATCGTAAGTAAAGATATATCAAATATCACACATAAACATGCACAAACTTACTAAAAACATCAATTCAAACATATAAAGCATATACAAATTTTGCAAAAGTTCAAATTGTGCAAAAATATGCACAAGCATGCACACACATGCACAACCCACAAAACACATATATGTATACAAATGTCATTAAAAATTTCACATACATATATTAACACACTTGAATGAGTATACAATAGATATATATCACAAAAAATTAAGAAGCTTAAGTATGTATCTCATGCACAAGCATGTACAAAAACACGAATATATCAGATAACTATTTTAGCATCAACAATCTCACATATCACCAAATAACACCCAAATAACTCAAATTACTCAAGTTCCCTTTCCCTTTGGCATCATCAAGAGGGGATGAGAAATAAAAATTGATAAGAAAGACAAACCAATATTAAAGCCACTACATGCATGGATCAAAATATAAATAAAGTATAAGTAGCTTCTAGATAAACTATTAAAAGTTTGAAGCAAGTAAACGATAGAAGATACAAGCATATATAATGTATATAAAGATTATCATTTTGGTGAAAGAGAATATAGAAAAATACACATAAATCTAGAAAATTTTCATAATAAATCCAACATAATATAACTATATGTAGTAGTCGATTTCTAACGCATGTTGAGATCACGCCATCTATCCTGCTGCTTAGAAGCGCCCCAAGCGGCCAATCATCTTTTTAACAGAGGGCCCAGTATACTATAAGCCCAACTTGGGCACAAAGAGGAAGTCTCAAGTCTTGTCCTGAGCCTACATCACTCTGACGCCACTTATCCAGAGCCTCAACTCAGCTGGAGCTGTGCAGCACTCCAGAGATTTCAGTTATTGATGCATAGACTGATTCCAGAACTCCAACATGAAGACCCTTTAAAACTCCCCGCTCCCATGCTAGTTACAGTTGGATGACACAATCCCCGCGATTCATGGATCCAGTCATGCTGCCAAATCATCCCCACGTTCAGAACATTACAATGCCCCTACATCAATAAGGGCTATTATGGATAGTAGCAGATATCTTTACATGGTTATCCCATTAATCAAGTGGCGTGAACTGGGCGATTATGAAGAAATCACAACGTGCCAATTGTACAATTCCTGAGATTCGAAAAGACCGCATGCGCATTAACTGCTGAGAGAGGTATTAATACACCTTTATCTCCACTTGGAAGGGGTTTAGCTTCTGATTACCATCCAAACACACTGTTCACAAGTATTCTCTGCTTTTTTCATATAAGGATACTTATTCTCACGCCCGAGGGTCTTCGACTGGCACCACATCAGTGCTCCTGACCTGATAAGTATTTTTTTCTTCTGTGTTCATGGAAGGATCAATCAAGAGCGTCCACCTGTCTGTGGTGAAAATTTCCCACCTTATCGGTGCTTTCATTAAGATCTCTTGAGTTTACACTCTAAGTTCTCTCCCCTTCGCCAAATACTTCTCCTTAGAACCTCCTCAAAAAGCCATACCAATGACAATGACTACTAAGAAGAAAGCTAACTCATAGATCACTGCCTCCATTGCTGCTTCAAAAGGTAAGAAGGTCATCAATGGAGGCACGGATCCCACCGATCTCCACCTCTCAATTATAAACATTGTTCTCCAACAGATCAATGAGAAGCCCTTCTAACTGACGTCTACTCCCGAGCGAGTAGCCAACGAGCATGAGTACAAGTTATCTGCCGAGGGCGAACTTCTCTAGATTCTGGACCGCCTACAAAGCCGATTCAATGAATAAAAGGCAAAGGCAGCTAGGGAGAGAGAAAGATCCGCCTTGGAGAGCGACACTGCCACCCGCGTCGAGAACCAGCTCCTCACCCATATTGAAGTTCTTAGAAAGACCCAGACGAGGAGCTCCGGCGTAGAGGAATCTCATCCATCACCTCCGCATGCGATGGACACCGCGCACACGAGGGGCAGTCGGAGGTGTCATCGATCCACATCTCCGCAATGTGACGAGTGCTCTGATGAAAGTAAGCCCTCCAAACCCTTAAGACTCCTCGCATTAAGGAACTTGTGGAGATGGTCCGTGAGTGAATCCACAAATACACGCCGCAATCCCATGGTAGCCATGGACCATCTATCCTGTGGATCTCTGATTCTCCACTTTATGAGGAAATCATGTCCTACTGATTACTGAAGAAGTTCATGATATCAAACCTTGGGTCTTACACTAGAGTGACCGACACCATCCAGCACCTCTGAGCCTATCAGATAAAGATGGTGGTCCACTCCCACAATGACTACTCATGTGTCAAATGTTTCCTTGTAGTCTCAAGGGCTTGGCCTTTGACTGGTTTTACTCTCTCCCATCATGATCTCTCTGAAGCTTTGATAGGTTAGTGATGCCTTCTTCAACCAATATGCCTCGTGGCAGGAGTTTAAGAAGAACATCAACCACCTCCTCACCATCAAGATGAAGCCAGGAGAGATCCTCAAACATTATATTAGTTATTCCCAGAACTAGTTGGCATTGGTTTATAACTGTAATGACGATGTTGTTGCGATCATGTTCATTGCCAGACTACAGACCGACCATTCTTTCTACAAGCATTTGATGAAACACGACATCATCAATATGAAGGATATCTTATCTTGAGCCCAGAAGCTACGTCCAGCTGGAAGAAGTTACGTGAGGCTTGACAGCCCGACCTCCCAAGCAAGAGAGCGAGGAAGAAAAGACAAAGCCACATTTTATTCCTCCAAAGAGAACTCAAAATCAGGGGTAGAATGGCTCCAAGAAGTGATCTCAACCGAATTTTTCCCAGAACCCCATTGAGGTCTATGGAGTTAACACTGACTTCACTCCTTTCAAGACCTTCATCGACCAAATCTTCAGTGCAATCCAGGACTAATCTTGACTGAGGAATCTGAGACCGCTTCCGCCTAACTGAATGATCCCGGAGCCGAAGACTACTACTCTTTTCAAGTGGGATGGGCCATTATATAGTTGATTATCGGTATTTCTAGAAGCAGCTCTAGAATCTTGTTGATTGAGGGGACCCATGGAGTTCATCTTAAATCCCAGAAAACTCTCGGAGACCAAGGTACAAAATTAGGCTCTCGAAGCTTAGCAACGGGAGAGTCTGACAAGTCGCGCTCTCGTTAACTACCGAGAAGTGATGCCATTTTTGGTGCCTGCCTACTGGAGGGCACCACCTCGGAAGAGAGGTCCATTTATATTAATGAGGCCCGTAGGGCCAACTATCCTACGGTGCTGACTGGTCCCCTCTAGCCTCAAGCAAGCCAATCATGTTCAAGGAAGATTTGAAAAGAAGAAGGAAGAGACGGGTCCTTGCTTTCATTGCAAGAGAACGGGCCATCTAATTACAGATTACCCCTCACTTTAAGCCACTACCTTCAAGAACGTGCATTAGAAAAAGAAGACAATGGTGATTTGGAGACGAATTCCGAAGAGGAGATTGGCGCCGCACATGTTTGTTTCATGGAAAACCGTGAAGAAGCTTCAAAGGTAAATCTCGAAAACTCTTTAGAAGATAATGATTTAACCATGGATGAACTAGCACAATTTTTTGAAGAATTACAAAATAGGTATGAAATTTCTCTTGCACAAAATAAAAAATTGAAAAAGGGAAATGATTTTCTAAAGAATAAGCTAGAAATTATTTTTAATGAGAAAAATAATTTGTCCATTTTTTTGGAGAAAATGAAAAAGGATTTTGAAAAAATATAAAACTATTTGTACGGGTAAAAGTCCAAATATTACTTATAATAAAAATAAATTTTTGGATATCTAAAAACTTATTGATATTTTGGATACCACCTTGAAAAAGTGTGCTTTCGATATGAACAAATTTGCATCTATGTTTCCAAAGGGAAAAACCCAAAGAAAATATACATCTTATACATCTAACACACACGATGAAAAATATGCACATACACATTAACATAAGCATGTTTTCATGTATGGCAAAGTGTACTCATGTGCACATTGCGGCCGCAAAGGCCATTTAGCAAAATTTTATTATGCTAAGTTAACTATGCTTAATAAAATTGTTTGGGTTCGAGAAAGCACTAACCTTATAGGACCCAAAAATATTTGGGTACCAAAGAACACACCAAATTTGATTGATGCAGGTGTGTCTTCCTCCTCCAGGACTTAGGGGGAGATGGTGCCTTGGTGGTGGATGCATCGAAGCTCAACGGATCAACTGTCACATTGTATCGCTATCAAGAGGCACCTATTTTGGAGATTGTTCATGGTTTGGTAACTTCTCCACTTAAAAAATTTTCATTTCTAGCAAGATGTTTGCATGTATAAGGTCAGCTAGATTCTTTTTGTGGTAATATACTTTAGTTCTGTAAACTTGCATATTCTTATCTTTGTAACTTGCCTATATTTAAGCTAGTCTATTTAGTTTACTTTTATTCTATACTAGCCATGATTTGATTATCCATGTGCTGAGTATTTTTTCTTTTCTCACTTGGTTGATAAATATTTTTTATATATGTGTATATATACATATATTGTCAACATGTCTATTTTGTTTTTGGGTTTTGTATTTATACCATATTTAAGCAAATAAATCAAGATAGAAATTGCGCACCTCAACTCTTATCTAGAGGAATGACGAGGAGAAGTTCAAATTCTGTAAAGGGTGCTCGGCTTCAATATCTTGTTTAAATAGCTTAATTTATGAGTTAATTATTGAAAAATTATATTGACAATATAATAATAATAATAAAATAATATAAATTTTTTTTTTTTGTGAGTTCTTCATGCCTATAAAATGTCTGGTATTATTTCCCTGATTTATGTACAAAAATATACAAAGAAAAAATTATTTTTCTAAAGCCTTAAAATCCTATTTTTAATACTGAGTTTTGGGTTGTCCCGGTCGACCGACCGGTCAACCGAGTTGACCTAGCATAAGACTAGTCGACTGGGTGGTCGATCGAAGTAGCCTGGCATTCAAAACAATATTTTGACCTAAAGCCGGTCAACCAACTAGTCGACCGACTGTAACCGAGATTGCTCTCGGTTAGCCTCGGTCGACGGGGCGGTCGACCAACAATCGGGTCTGGCTGTGGATAACCCGTTTTATAAACCCTAAATTCCCGAATCTCTCTCATTTTTTCCTCCTTCACCGACTCTCTCCTCTCCTCCTCCTCTTTTTCCATCACCCATCCTACTCTAATCCTTCCATAACACCTTTACTCCAAAATCCAACCCTAAATTTTTGTTAAAATTCTCTTTAGGCTCCAGATTTGCTGTTTTCAAAGATTTTTTGGGGGATTTCAAGGTATAATCTCTTTTCTTCCTAAATCTTCTTAATTTTCTTAGTTTTTCTAGTTAATCCTTACATATTCGTGCCAAATCTCTGATTATTATCTTCAAAATGTCTAGACGATTTAGATCTGAAAAAGGTAAAACACTTGAATCATCTTCAAAACCATTTATCTCTCAAAATGCATCACATAAATTTTCTGTTATTCACAACAAACATGTTATCTCTGGTAGGACAGTGGTGCTTGCTGATTTTGAGCACCTAAGTCTTGCTACCATCTTAAGTATAAGTTCACTTGAACATCTTGTTACTATCAAAGAACCTGTCTATCCAGAACTTGTGCACTACTTTTACTCTAATTTGTCTTTTCAAAATGATCACATCAGGTTTAGTATTTTGGGCAAGGATATAAAGATTTTCTTAGAACGATTTGCCCATCTGCTACACCTCTCCTGTGAGGGGGTAGACATTTATAATATTGATCTTCATGAATTTGAGTATCCTGATAGTGAATCTGCCCTCATCGCATTTTTTTGCTTTACGATGATGAAAACCCTGCTCTTGGTAGGAATGAGGAGGTGAATTACTATACTCTCACCGCTCAAGTCCTAGCCAAGATAGTGTTCCATAATCTCCTACCAAAATCAAGAGAATATAGTCATCTTGGGGTTCAGCTCCACTCTTGATCTATTGCATTCTGAAAGGCATTAGAGTTAATATTTTAAAATTCATCGCCAATTACATGGCCTCCGAACATCTCCTGATCCCAAACCGATACTTGCCCTTTGAAATGCTCATCACTTGCCTCCTAAAGTACCTTAAATTTGATCTCTCACTGAATGGTCTATCGAACCGTCAGTTGATATCAATAGCACACTTCTTAAGGGGATGCGTGCTAGGGAGCGTTTTCCTGCTCCTCAGCCCTCTCCTATCATTTCTGCTGTTGTTCCTGAATCCTCCTCATCCTCTTCTGTATCTTTTGATCCATATTCAACCCTTTCTGCTCAGCATCGGGAGCATGACCTGAAGATGTCTGCTTACTTCTAGCGGATGGAGCAAAGAGTGGATAATGATTTGCAGTACATCTGCGCCTCCATTCGGTATCTTCATACCTGTGTCAATGACACCTATAGTAGGAATGCTTAGCTGTTCCACTTCCGAGAAGCCACTCGCAGCCCCTCCCTACGATGGGTCCTCCGTTCGATACATGGGTACCTCCTCCAGCCATTTTTGAGGTACCAGTACCTCCAGAAGATTCAGACTTTCAGGAGGATTAACCCCTTTTGTTGATGACAAAAAGGGGGAGAAATTTTATGGAGTTATCCTTGGGTGTTTATTTTTGTATTTTTATCTAGGGTATTTTATTTGTGTTATTTATTCATGGACATGTGTTTGGTTACATTGCTGTATATGATGGACATGTGTTTGTATGTGGTATGTATCTTGTTTTGAGGTTGGCATGAACCTCTGTGTTTGTATGGAAAAATTTATGTTATGGAATTTATCTTTATTGTCTTTACATATCTCTTTATGTGACACATATACTCTGAGTGTGTGGTATGTGATACACTTGTAGTGCTTCCTTTATAATCCAACCATCTGCCACTTGTTATTGGAGGTAATTGGATGGATGGAGGAAAATCGTTTGTGCATACACTATTTTAATTCTGTATTCTTGGTATGTATAGATGGGTTGTGTAAGAGCCTGATTGACATATCTTATTCATATGCTTTTATTGATACATTTAGCTATTATGTCACATTTTGATATATGCATGTGTTTAGGGGGAGCTTCGTTTGAAATCTCTTTCCAAATTATTTGTGATAACTCCATATATTTTGTCATCATCAAAAAGGGTGAGATTGCTGGCCCAAAGGCCAATAGCCCTAATTTTGATGATAACAAAATATACATAGTTATTTTTTAAACAATTTTGTTTAACAAAGTTTCAGGTTAACTATTTGTTGCATTTTGGCTCCATCACAAGACTCACACATTTGGAAGCCAAGAAGATGTAGATCCCAGAGCCTAAGCACAAATAGAAGAGTTCAAGGAACAAATATTCTACAAAAGACTATTTCAAGATTTGTATGTTTACTTTTTGTATTTTAGATAGAATTTATAGCCGGTTGTTAAAATCAAGATGATATATAGTTTGAGAGCTTTTGGGATTGACCACACACATACACACACACATACATATTTCATACTCTTTTGTGTTTTCAACAAAAGTTTATAACTATATTCTTTATCGTTTTCTTTACGAAGTTTCAGAAAAACCAGTTTTTTATATAGAAAAGAATTCTGTCAAAATATGGTTTTACCTTTATTTTGTGTTGATCCATGATCACACACTAGTTCTTCAAGTCCCTAGAACTCTATTTTGCATTTAAAGATCAAAAGATATTTTATCGGAAAAAGAATGGTTTCAAACAGATTTTCAAAACTTGACTTTGGCCCTTAGTCGGTCAACCGAGTGGCTGACCGTTGGCAGAGCAAAATTGCTCTGTCGGTAGACCGGGCGATCGACCGACGTGCACCAAAGTGCATGTGTGCACTTCAGTCGACCGGGCGGTTGACCGACTGCAAGAGCTTTGCTCTCTGTTAGGTTCGGTCGACCGTTCGGTCGACCGACAGAGAGTTTTACTCACTGGTTGGGAATATCGGTTGACCGATCGGTCGACCGCTATCCCCAACGGTCAGAAATCTGACTGTTGGCGGTCGACCGGCAAAAGAGTTGTCTTCTCAAACTTTTCCCAATGGCTAGTTTCTGTTTTGTCTTTTTTTGGGTCTTGTCCCAACAGCTCTTTTGAGTTTTTTACTCATATTTTCATCCCCTATAAATAGTGGGACTGTGTGTTAGCCCAGAGGCCTTTCACCTTAGTTTTGATGATGACTAACTTATGAATATTAGTTTATTAATAATCTTGTGTTTATATAGTTTCAGTTATTGATCAAGATATTAGTAGGTGTTTAGTTTTAACAAAGGAGTTTTGGGAGCTAACGCATGTTGATTCAAGAGCTCGCGCATCAAGATTGCTTAGCACTCATATGGAGTTAAGCTCGTTAGATCGTGTTTGGATTTAGTCGTCTTGAAGATACGGGTCGACAAGAAGACTTCGGTTTGTGTTTAGTTTAGTTGTGTTTAGATCTTGTGTAAGATAGACTAATGTTGATATACTCAAGTTCACACACACAGAGGTTTAATATGTTTTGGTTTCGGTTTAACCGGTTTTGGATTTCTAGTTCATATATATGGTTTTCAAGAATAGATAGAATCAAAACAAGTTTACATGATTTAATGTATATTGGATTTCGTCTATATACATTGTGCTTCACATATTTGAAAAAACTTATTTTGATGGTCTATTTCATGTGTTTGAGTTTTGTATTTAAACAAAACTTATTTTTGGATTTCATATCAAAAACATAGATATTTACATTATTTGTGTAGTGAATTCTATCCATACACAATATGCTTCAAATGAGTTTAAATATCATGTTTTTGTATTTATACAAGTTTATAGAAAAATCAGATTTTCCTTAGAAGTTTGGTTTCTGGAAAATACCGTTTTTGTTCAAATATTTTATATCACAAAAATAGTTCAAATAGTTTGTACTATGTGTTGATTTTTGATCACACATATTTGTTATTCAAATATCTTATTAGAAATTATTTTTGTGGAATTTATAGGATTTTATAGGATTTTATTGATGTTAAATTAACCAAGTTTCCAATCCCTTAATCCCTGCCATATTCCATTGGCGGTCGACCAGACAGTCGACCGGACCAGTCGACCGATGTGCACGAGAACGTGCACAAGGTCAACCCAGTAGGTCGACCGCGCGATCGACCAACTGAAAGCACCCAACTCTTAGGTGCGGCTGGTCGACCGGGCGGTCGACCGGAGGTACAACGATCAGAAATATGATTGTTGAACCGGTCAACTGACCGGTCGACCGGAAGGGGTTTCTGGGCTTTTCCAGCTGCCAACGGCAATATTGTTTGAGAGGTTATAAATAGCCATCCTTGTGCTGTTTTTAACAAGGATTTTGAGAGCAAATTTTCTCATCTATACAAGTGTTTTAGCTGCAAGTTTTTGAAGAATTTTTGTGCCAAAAGATTTATCTTTTATTTATTTTCAAGGGTTGAAAAAATTAAGGAAAAATAGAGTCTTTGGAAATTTGGTTTTGATCTTCATTTCTATCTCTATCTGGTATTTTTTCCAAGTATTTTTCTTTGTAATTTGTTTTCCAAACACCTTATTTTCTCACACTTGAGCTATCATCTCTATCCTATCTATAGTATCGTGTTTTTATGGGAAATATAGTTTGTGATCTATTGAGATCATCAAGGGTTGTTTGTGGTCTTTGAGATCATCAAGTTGTAATCCCTTCTTTGCTTTGGGTTTGTGCCTATCCCTCTAAGTGTAAAGGAGGTTGTGCTTTGGGTTTGTGGCTATCCCTCTTTGGTAGAGGTAATTGTGGTTGAGTTTGGCTTAGTGCCTTATCCCTCTTGTGTAGAGGTGATTGCTGTTTTGACTTTGTACCTTACCTCTTCTCTTGTGTAGAGGTGGTTGTTGGAGAGAGGAGTTGTGTACTCCTTACCTTGTAATTGTAAATTTCTCTGTGGAGGTTCCCTGTATGGGAGGTCCCATGTAGACATAGTGGAAATCCTTCTGTGTGAAGGCGGGGACGTAGAGTAGTGGCTCGAACCTTGAAACATATCTCAGTATTTGCGTTTGATCCACTATCTCTAAACTCTCTCTCTCTTATATCTTGCATTGCATCATATTGTTCATATCATATATATGCTTGATATTATTTGTGTGCCTATACTTGTGTTGAACGAAGAGAGCTTCATATAGCACCTCAATTCTTATTTAAAGGAATCTAGAGGAGATAGTTCAGAGCCCGTCACCGAAAATTCGGCTACACTCTTTGGTTACACATAGTGTGTTGCAATTATTTTTAATTCCGCATAATTTGTCTTAGATTAGATAATACACCGATTCACCTCCCTCTAGGTGTATTTTCACTGTGGAATAACTCAAGAACAAGATTTCTAAAGCTTAGATCAAGTTTTTACAATTTTTAGCCTTTTTCATAAAAGATTTCTTTTTGAGCCAAAATTCCAAATTCTAGTTTTTAACTTGAGCCCTCCCTCTACATCTCTACAAGATATTTTCACTACACAATCCCTATAGAGTTTCACTTCCTTATCTTTGTTATAGGATTGTGCTTGTGAGCCATTTGTGATCAGGTGTTGATCACCATTTTTCTTCTATTGAGAAGTTGTAGAGGTTGCGACTTTAAGTGAGCTAGTGAATTCCGTGTTGGTATTGTGGTATGTGAGAGAGGACTAGTGAGTCCATTGAGCTCTAGTGAGAACTTATAACCGGTTGACGATCTAGTGAGATCGGTCATAGTGGAAATCCTTCATAGTGTTGAAGGTGAGGACGTAAAGCAATGGCTCGAACCTTGAAACATATCATTGTATACTTATTTGCAAGTATTTCTTTAGTTGTATTTGTTATTTGTTAGGTTACTAGCAAGTGATTTTTATTCCATATTATTTACCATTTAGTATAGCCATCACCTATTCATCCCCCTCTAGGTAGTTTTCATGAGTTTGATCTGGAGTCTGAGGATTTCAATTTAGACCAGATCATTGATTCAGCAGTGGATTGGGCGTCAAGCCCAAGTGTACCTAATCCGAAGATCAAAATTCCAAATCTCCCTTCCAGTGAATCCACTCCTTCCTTAGAATTAAAAGCTTTGCCTGAACACCTCAAGTACACCTACCTAGGCAGAAGAGAAACCCAACCAGTCATCATAGCATCCCATCTGACTGGAAAACAAGAGGAAAGCTTGATGTCAATTTTAAGAAAACATAAAGAAGCCATTGGATGGACAATGAATGACATTAAAAGGATAAGTCCAGCAATAGTACATCACAGAATTCATATGAATGATGATTCGACTCCTAGGAGGGACCCACAGCGTAGGCTTAACCCAGTCATGTAAGATGCTATGAAAATAGAAATTTTGAAACTGTTAGATAATGGGATAATTTATCCTATTTTTGATAGCCAATGGGTTAGCCCGATCCACGCTGTCTCTAAGAGATCTGGTTTCACGGTAGTAGTAAATGAACACAAAGAGTTGGTACAAGCAAAACTACCTACCAAGGTCTGTGTTTGTTTTGATTATCAGAAATTGAATGCAGCTATCATAAAGACCACTTCCCTCTACCCTTCATCGATCAAATACTAGAAGCTGACACGGATACTACTATTTTCTAGACGGTTACTCAGGATACAATCAGATCCCCATTGCTACAGAGGACCAGGAGAAGACGACATTTACTTGCCCATTTGGAACCTTTGCCTACCGGTGCATGCCCTTTGGATTGTGCAACGCTCCCGTGACATTCCAACGATGCATGCTCAGTCTTTTCTCCGATTTGGTAGAACGTTTCTTAGAAATTTTTATAGGTGATTTCTCCATCTATGGAGAATCATTTGACCAGTAACTTCATCACTTAGAGTTAGTTATTCAAAGATGCAAGAAAAAGAACTTAACTCTAAATTGAAAAAAATGTCACTCATACTAAGACGGGGGATTGTCTTAGACCATTATATCTCGAGGAGAGGGATCAAAGTTGATAAAGTTAAGATAGAAGTAATCACTAAGCTTCCACCACCAAAATACATTAAGGATATACGATCTTTTCTAGAGCATGCTGTGTTCTACTGATAGTTTATTAAGGACTTTAGTAAAATCGCAAGACCTTTGACCAACCTGCTCGCAAAAGATGTGCCCTTTGATTTTGATGATGGATGTTTTAAATCTTGGGAGAAGCTTAAACGAGAATTGATATCTTCACCTATCATTTCTTCTTCTGACTGGACCCAACCATTTGAGATCATCTGTGATGCCCTAGACCTTGCCATTGGCGCTGTCCTAGGATAGTGTATCGATAATCGGCAACATGTGATCTACTATTCGAGTAGAACATTGAATGACGCTTACTAAAACTACACTATGACTGAGAGAAAATTCTTGGTCGTAGTACTCGCGTTAGAAAAGTTCTGTCCATACCTGTTAGGATCGAAAATCACCCTCTTCACAGATCACTCCACGTTAAGATACCTTATGATGAAGAAGGACGCAAAAGCCAGACTTATTCATTGGATCCTTCTATTACAAGAATTTGTCTTGGAGTTTCAAGACAAAAAGGATATGAAAAAAGTAGTGATCGATCATTTATCTAGAATTCCAAATGCACCTATTGAGGAAGAACCGATCAATGGGATTTCCTGGATGAACACATCCTAGCAATCTTTAAGAAACCCTGGTATGTTGACATCGTCAATTACCTTACCACAGGAAAAGTACCCTCTAAATGGATGAAGCAAGATAGATATCGCTTCTTTGCCCAGATACGGTTCTTCTTTTGGGAAGAGCCATACATTTTCAAATACTGTCCTGACCAAATCATCAGACTGTGTGTACCAGAGGAAGAGTATAGGAGTGTATTAACTTTCTGCTATGAACTTGCTTGCGGTGGACACTTTGGTCCCCGCAAAACCGCCGAAAAGGTCTTACAAAGTGGGTTCTACTGGCCCAATTTGTTCAAGGATTCCTTTAACTTTTACAAGTCATGCGCGAACTGCCAAATGATTGGGAAAATTACAAAGATAGACATGATGCCCCTGAATCCTATACTGGAGGTTGAAATTTTTGATGTTTAGGACACTGATTTTATGGGACCGTTTCCAAGTTCATTCGGCAACCAATACATCTTAGTTACCGTGGACTATGTCTCAAAATGGGTAGAGGCAATACCGACTAGGACGAATGACAACAAGGTGGTTGTCAAGTTTCTGAAAGAAAATATTTTCTCTCATTTCGGTACCCCACGCGCTATTATCAGTGATAATGGGACTCATTTCTGCAACAGGACTTTCGAAGCTCTGATGCATAAATACTCTATCACTCATAAATTGTCCACAACGTATTATCCTTAAACTAATGGGCAAGTGAAGTAACAAACAGATAAACTCATCTTGGAGAAAACAATTGGACAAAATAGAAAGGAGTGGTCACCAAGCTGATAGATACACTATGGGCTTATCAGACTACTTTCAACGCTATTTTCGGGATGTCTCCATACCGAGTGGTATTTGGAAAGGCATGCCACTTGCCAGTGAAATTAGAACATCATGCTTTGTGGGTCATCAAACAATTGAATTTTGATTTAAACAAAGCCGGTGAGCTGAGAAAGCTACAAATTTCAGAGTTGGATGAGATACGAAATGAAGCTTATGAAAATGCAAAAATAACAAAAAGTAGGACCAAGTTCTTTCAAAAAATTTTGTCCTTAGACAAAAAGTTCTACTCTACAATTCATGGTTTCACATCTTCACGGCGAAGCTCAAAACTGTTGGTCCAGGCCCTTCATTGTACGCGCACCGTCTTTCCACATGATGCTGTGGTAATTTTTGATCCTAAGAGTGGAGAGAAATTCAAGATAAATGGACAAAGATTAAAACTATTTCTAACCACGAGCCTGAATCACAAGCTAAAAATGTGCTGGGTCTTTTCGACCCATCTTATACGTGACCGCATTCCATCACAAACCAAAAAAAAAATATATAAATATATATAAAATTAGGAGATCTTTATAATTATAATACTAATAATAACCCAGGTAATTACTCCTTTAACTTAGGGCTAGAATTGGAATTCTATTTCTCTCCTCCTATTTAAACATTACCTCCTTCTTTCACCCATGCCCTATTTCTAAAACCAAGAACAGATCTGAGAAGAGGAGCCCAAGAGTCGCAATAGCCCCGAGCCCTCCCCTCTCTCCCCAAAATGCAATGACCATCTCCTTCTGGCTACGTTTCCGTGGCCGTCTAGGAGAGACAACCGCGCCTCTAACTCCCCATCTAGCCAGTTTTCAAAGTGGATCACAGATCTACTGCCCAATTGTGCTTTCTTCTATCTGGATTACTCCAAGCAATTTGTGGTTGGTTTCCCCCCAGTTTTCTGGGGAAAGTTTGCAATTTTCTATTCTTCATCTCTGTTTTAAATTCAGATCTGTGCCATGGCCCCTGTGATTTTTTCTGAGAAAGGTTTCTCACGGATTTTTAGCGATGTTCATGGGTATGGTACTGTGTTTTTAGATCGGATTAGGGAGAGGCAATGATATGGATTGATTTATGATAACATAGATCTTGATGCCTACTATTGCCCAAACTTAGTAAAAAAATTCTATTTGGGTATTGATGTTGCGACCATTGACCATGACCACTTTGTTGTCCATCTGGATCACGAGGACCTTGTGGTCATCGGGGTACTATTGAAGAAGCCACTCAAATCTCATCCTCTCCTCAGCATGCTGCACCACTGTCCTTAATAGATTACATGACTTTGATGGCTGTTCGTTGAACTGAACTAAATCATGGTGTCCGAGTAAATACTACATTCTGTAACATTCATTGCGTTGGACGTTGGATTCAACGCAATATTTTGGGTATTGATCATACAACTTCTGTCTACAGACTAACACTTCAAATAATTCACAGCCTCATGATAAGGCAACACAATGTCTGTTTGAACAATATGCTTTTGCAGCTGCTCATTGCTAACTCCCAACGCATAAGGAGTGCGAAATACTCTTTACCTGTTCTGATGACCCGTCTATGCAGAAACTTTATGCCGGACGCAAAATTTTATGAGTAAGATAGAGTACTAGTAACCCCTGAACACATTACCAGTGTGTACAACAGTTGCCTGCACTCAATCTGGGCACATATTGTTCAGCTCGAAGATGTTCCTGCGGAGTCATCACCAGAGGAGTCCCAATTTTGGTGGCAACCACCCGCTACTGAGACCAATGCATTCATGTCCTTTATCTGGGAGGGCATGAAAAAGATTTTTCGGGGATAGATCAGGCTTAGGAGATAATTGGAAGATCAAAAGCACTAGGCTGGAACACATTGAGGATACCCTCATGCGTTTACGCTCGGCTGGCCCTAACACTTCGGCGACCCGAGTAGACAGAGACGGTGAGATCATTCTTTATACCTATTTATTGCATTTACATTAACATATCATACATTAAAGACATAACATTAGGATAGGTGTGGGAGAGGGAATATGAATATTTTACTAAAAAAATTCTTTTTCCTTAGGATTTCTTTGTTCTTTTCTTTTTCCGTTCCTTAAAAAAACATAATAATTTCTTCGGTAGTAGAGAACTTTTGATAGTCTTTTGCAAAAATACAAAACAGTTATAAGGATTAAGGGAACCCAAGTTAGAAATTCTTTACTTTAGTCTAAATAAAAGAATATTAGTTGGATTGATAGTTTTGAAGGAATTAGAAAATAACTAATCTCTTTAATTTTGCCTTAGTAAATATGCATTGACTATACACACTCTTGGAATTTATAAATAAAGACTCTAAGTGCCACAAAAAAAAATTGTATATATAGTTATAAATCCGATTAAGCTGAATAATTGTTCCTCAAGAAGCGTGATTATTCATGCCTAAAGAAAATAAATCTTAGTTTCATGGCGTAGTTTACTTGAGTTACTAACCTTAGGGGTGTTTTCTTACTTGGTGCCCTAAAGCTGCCTGGTTTGGTAGTCATCGGTTAAAAACTTATTACACAAGTAAATCAGAAAGCCTAAGAAAATTAAGGACAAAAAACGATACATAAATAAACACTAATAAATTTTGTGGTATTAGAGTTTCAGTTGAAAATTTCCAAGTAAATCATCACTTCATAATGCATAATATCTAAGGCAAAATAGAAAAATTAGTTTGAAGTACGAAATTCCTCTTAAACTTAAATAAAATCATATTCTTGCATGATGACCGAAGTATAGGAAGGACTAATAAGGGTTAGACATAATGCTTATTATTATTTAGTTATTTTTTACTAAAGAAATTAAAAAGCCTTTTCTACTTCACGAAGAATTTACCAAAATTAACTAACACTTTCATTCTTTTCTTGGATTTTGTGGGTGCAATCTGCTGAAAACTCTCATGAGACAAAACTCCTCCTATAGGAAAAACCTGTAGGTTTAACGGCTTGTTGCACATGCTCAGTGCAATCACGACACCTAAAAAAGTGATGTAATAAACTTTCTTAGTTTAGCTTTCTAGGTCCTTCTGTTTTGCTTAGGGACGAACAAAAGATAAGTGTGGGGGTATGATTGATTGGAGTTCATTTTGCATCATTTTATATCACAAAACCATGCTTTATATTAATAAAAATAGGATTTTTAATGTTTTCTCTCTTATTTTTCAGGTCCATTCTTTAATGGAGAAGAAGGCCCAAATCTTTGATTTTTTAAGGAATTAAAAGTGTTTTTAGGAGCCCACATCAAGGAAGCCCTATTCTGGAACGAACCAAGGCATATTCCCCAACTTCTAGAAGCTCCAGCTGGGCATCTGCACTATAACAGAATGTCAGAACGATCGCTGGCGCAACGGCCAAGATGCTGTCGTGGAAACGCGGCTCTGGCCGCGAATCCGCGACAAATCCTTGGCCGTTGATAAGGCAATTAATCCTACAGCTAATATGGGTTGCGATCAGTTCCTGAGGCCTATAAAAGGACCTCCAGGGCCTCTGTAAAAACAGAGAGAATAGTATTTTGATTTAGGAAAATAGTTAAGAGTTCTTTAGTTCTCTCTTAGTATTCTCGTGTAATTTTTAATTTTTTTCTTTTAGAACCAGAAAGAGAGAGAGAGAGAGAGGGTGAGAGAGATCTCTGTAATTGAAGAAGTAACATCTCCAATACAAAGGCTCAAGCTTTCCTTTCTAAAATTTTCTTGTTCTTTGCATTTACTTTCAAAGCTCTTTACCTTCTTGCACTTATTTTACCATGTCTTCTTTCATACTTTTCTTTTCTATGGCTAACTAATCCCCTAACACGACTATCTAACTTCTAACACTACAACTACTAACTCTTGGGTGATTACTAACTCATATGAATCATTGGATGTTTTTATTTCTAGTCTTGTAATTAATAAGTCTTTCTATTCCCCATGACGATGAGTAGTGTTTCAAATCTTAGTGAATGCTTTGTATCACCCCCATATGATTCATGTTTGTCTCATTTAGAACCTTGTTTCTTGAACAAGTGCCTTGATGGGACATGAAGGTGGATCACTTTAGTATGCTAACACCTTTTGTACAAGCTTCTTATTTCATGCTAGCTAACTATTGCTTTGATGAATTAATGAATCTTACGTTCCTATTTAGCATACCTAAAGTTTGAATATCTGTGTTCCATTATTGAGAACCTATTGGGAGCCGATGATCCAAGGAGGCCACCTAGCCAAGCCAAGATGAGAACATATCCTCAATTTGGGACAACATATTGATTTGACAAAGCAAGATGGATTATTGCCAATGAATCTACATGAGGCATGAATCACCCAATGAGATTGTAGGTTAGTAGTGTAGAATGTTAGTTAGTCATGACTTTCTCTCCATTGAATTTTAAAACTCTTTTCTAAAACTCTCTTTTTCCAACGTCACCGTTTTTCATTCCTTTTTCCTCGCTTCCGTTTTCCTTTTCTTAAAAACTCTACAAAGATTCTTCTCTTTCTCTCTACTTTTTTCTATTTTTCGATTTTTGGGCAAAGAAGAACCTTCATTTTCTTCTCAAAAGCTTCAACATAAAAGTGGTGAACGCTTCCATCGCTAGCCCTCCCTGCGGATACGACCCGTTACAGCTTGTGCTACGAACGGTAATTCGAAGGAGTAAAGCAAATCTTCACACATATTCAGAGTTTGAACATCAACACAAGAACATAAACAGTTTACTCTGAACTCTTGCTCAATTCAATTCCTCCTTTCGAATAAATTTTTGGAATCGTTGCTGGAGAGGGTGACGATTTTTATTAAGTTTTTGGAACTAAAATGAATTTTTTCATCTCTGTTACATGTTACAGGTTGAGGAAATAGGAACACAAGACTTGCAGTAACATATAAGTGGTCTTGGGCCTCTGCTCTAGAAAGTAGAGACCAAGTATCCTCTGAATTGCCGCGTATTCTAGGCTCTGGCCGTGCGTTCGCGGCCAACTGGTGGAGTCCAGAGCGCCGTCAAATTTTGCAGAGGTCGCGACTTCTTGTAGATCTCATATCTACAACTCATGCTGCTGTTTTCCTGCCAATTGCTCTTTGCAAACTGATTTCGAATTTCCCCCACGTATTCTGAGGGAGGTTTGCGATTTTTTTCGTTTCCTTCGCATTTTCAGCCATGACACCCTCAATATTTGCTGAGAAAGACTTTCCTAGACTCTTTAGCTATATTCATGGATATGACCACATATTTTTGAATAGGATAAGGGAATGAAATTGGTATACGTTGGTGTACGATGACTTTGACCATGAGGCCTACTATTCCCCGAGCTTGTCAAGCTCTTTTATGCTTCTATTGACCAAGCTTCAATTGATTTTGACAACCCCCACTTCACTGTACACTTGCTACTGGGGACCTTATTATCACTGTTGACATGTTGGAGGACTACACACAAGTCCCCAGCAACCAGCACCATAGCGACCCTATGCCTTTAATTGAGTACATGACTATTATGGGAGCTCGATGTACTGAACATGATAGAGGGCTCAAAGCCAGCACTACTTTTCGCAACATACATTGCGTTGGATGCTAGATCCAACGCAACATCCTTGGGCTTGACCATACGACCTCTTTTAATAGGCTGGTTCTGCAAATCATTCACGATCTTATGACTAGGCAGCACACCATTTGCATCAACACGACCATCTTTCACTATATCATCACAAACTCCACGCACACACGCGGTGCCAAATACTCACATCTGGTTTTGGTCACTCGTCTGTGTAAGAACTTCTTACCAGACGCTGTCTTTTATTCTTACGATAGAGTATTTGTTGCACCAGAGAGGGCAACAAGTGCTTATAATAACTGTCTCCATACTGTCTGAACCTCTAGTGTCCAGCCCTAAGATGCCCTAGCCCTAAGATGCCCCAGCTGAGTCCTCTTCGGAGGAACTCTTGGAGGATGATGATGACCCGACCTTTGGGCAGCAGGACCCCCCAACTGATTCGAGAGCCTTCATGTCTACCTTTTGGCGAGGCATGAAGAAAATCTTTAAGGGGCAAGTTAGACTAAGGAAGCAGGTAGAGAGCAGACCACTCACCTAGACTGCAAAGAGGAGGGTTTGCGGCGATCACAGTCGGCCGGACCTAGCACCACTGCTGGTCCGAGCCGAAGGAGGGGGTGATATCTTTTCTTTACCTATTTCATACAAATATTTTACTTGCATACATTGGGACAATGCATGAGATAGGTATGGGGGGTAAATACTAACATAGATTTTCTTTCATTTTTAAGATTTAGAACTAACTTAAATTCTGATTTTCTAGGATTTTCTTAGTAGATTTTAATTTTCTAGGATTTTCTTAGATTTTTCTTTTCTTATATATATAAAAAAGAGAAATATATATATAATAAATTTCTGTGATCCTTTTTTAAAAAGAATTAACTTGATCTTAGGAATTAAGGAAATTCTAAACTAGGATTTCTTGATATAAGTCAAAATAAGAAGTATTGTTGGATCTTTAGGTTAAGAAAGAAAAGAATAGGAAGATAGTTAGACTTTAAATTTTTCTTAAGCACTATATACATTTACATGTTGAGGGATTTATCAAGGACTTAGTAACTTTATTTATATTTATATAAAAAAGAAAAAAAGAAAAAAAGAAAATATATATAGATAAAAAAAACTTGATCACTAATTAAGCTGGTTAGTTGTGCCTTAAGAAGCATAACCAATCATGCCGAAAAGTGGTTGAGTCTTTAGCATTCGTGGCCTACTTTACTCGAGTCCTTAAACCTTAAGGATGTATCCTCATCTGGTGCCCTAAGCCGTCTGGTCTGGGAGTCATCGGTAAAAGGCTCGCTACATGGGTGAATTAGAAAGCCTAATGAAGCTAAGGAAATAAATAAGTGTAAATATATAAATAAATAAATAAAAATAAATAAATAAATAAATATATATAAATGTAGTCTAAGAACAATTCCTCATACATATAAATGTATATATGTTAGGGTTGATACAAAATCTAGTTCTCTCTCTATTTTTGAAAACTTAACCTAAGTTGAAGACGAAACTTTGAATAAAGGCATTTAAAAGAAGGAAAAGTTTAGGGTAACCTGAAACCAAAATATCACCTAAATTCTTGAAAAAAATGGATCATAAACTTTTTTCTTCCTTTTCTTTTTAAAAAATCACTAACATTTATTTTTACTTTGAATTTTGTGGGTGCAATCTGCTGAAAACTCTCAGGAGACAACACTCCTCATCTAGGATAACCTAGAGGTTTAACGACTTATTATACGAGCTCAGTGCAGTCGTATCACCTAAGAAAGTGGTGTAATAATTTAGTTAGGGTTTTCTCTTTTTCTTTGCTTATTTTGCTCAGGGACAAGTAAAAGTTAGGTATGGGGGTGTGATTGGAGTTCATTTTGCATCATTTATATCACAAAACCATGCTTTATATTAATAAAAATAGGATTTTTAATGTTTTTCTCTCTTATTTTTCAGGTCCATTATTTAATGGAGAAGAAGGCCTAAATCTTGGAGTATTTAAGAAATTAAAAGTGTTTTTAGGAGCCCACATCAAGGAAGCCTAATTCTGAAACGAACCAGAGCATATTCCTGACTTCTAAAAGCTCCAGCTGAGCACCTGCACCATAACAAAATGTCAGAGCGATCGCTGTTATAACGGCCAAGATGCTGCCGCAGAAACACGGCTATGGCTGCGGATCCGTGGAAAATCCTTGGACGTTGATAAGGCGATTAATCCTACAGCTAATATGGGCCGCGATCAGCTCTTAAGGCCTATAAAAGGACCCCCAGGGCCTCTGTAAAAAGAGAGGAGAGAATAGCATTTTGATTTAGGAAAATAATTAGGAGTTCTTTAGTCCTCTTAGTATTCTTGTATAATTTTTCATTTTCTCTTTTTAGAACTAGAAAAGTGAGAGAGAGAGGGTGAGAGAGATCTCTGTAATTGAAGAAGTGACATCTCCAATACAAATGCTCAAGCTTTCCCTTCTAAAATTTTCTTGTTCTATTGTATTTACTTTCAAAACTCTTTACCTTCTTGCACTTATTTTACCATGTCTTCTTTCTTGCTTTTCTTTTCTATAACCAACTAATCTCCTAACATGAGTAACTAACTTCTAACACTACTAACTACTAACTCTTGGGTGATTGCTAACTCATATGAATCCTTGGATGTTTTTATTTTTAACAAGTTTTTCTATTCTCAATGAAGATGAGTAGTGCTTCAAATCTTAGTGAATACTTTGTATTACCTCCATATGATTCATGTATGCCTCATTTAGAGCCTTGTTTTTTGAATAAGTGCCTTGATGGAATATGAAGATGGATCACTTTAGTATGCTAACACCTTTTGTACAAGCTTTTTATTTCATGCTAGCTAACTATTACTTTGATGAATTAATGAATCTTACATTTTCGTTTAGCATACCTAAAGTGTGAATACCTGTGTTCCATTATTGAGAACCTATTGGGAGCCGATGATCCAAGGAGGCCACCTAGCCAAGCTAAGATGAGAACATATCCTCAATTTAGGACAACATATTGATTTAACAAAGCAAGATGAACTATTGCCAATGAATATACATGAGGGATGAATCACCCAGTGAGATTAGTAAGTTAGTAGTGTAGAATGTTAGTTAGTCATGGCTTTATCTCCATTGAATTTTAAAACTCTTTTCTAAAACTTTCTCTTTTTCCAACGTCACCATTTTTCATTCCATTTTTCTCTCTTCCGTTCTCCTTTTCTTAAAAACTCTACAAAGATCTTCACTTTCTTTCTACTTTATTTTGTTTTTCAATTTTGGACAAAGAAGAACCTTCATTTTTCTTCTCAAAAACTTCAACATAAAAACGGTGAATGCTTCCATCGCTAGCCCTCCCTGCGGATACGACCTGTTATAGCTTGTGCTAAAAACAGTAATTCGAAGGAGTAAAGCAAATTTTCACATATATTCAGAGTTTGAACATTAGCACAAGGACATAAACGGTTTACTCTTGCTCAATTCAATTCCTCCTTCCGAACAATGATTAGTGCTTATATTTACATATGTTTTATCACATTTTCGTATATATCTTAATAAAATTTTGTTTACTAATGGGTTCTTCTCCTTATTTCTAGGTCCATGCCTTGAAGAAGAGAAGAGGCCCAAAACTCTAACATGTTTTAGGATTTTTTAGAGCCAAGAAGAAGCCCACACTTGAAACCCAGATTTGCTAAACCAGGGAGCAAAAGTCAATGCATTTAATGCACCAAGAGGCCCCTCCCCTGGCACCAGTCTGTAGGCACCGGTGCTGGCAGACTGGAGCCAGTATGGCCGTGAAAACGTGGCCCAGGCCATTTTTTGCAGCTATCCTGGCGTCGTTCTGCCAGCTCCAGGGGCCATCACTCCCACTCCACCCCCTCATGCTTCTGTGGCTATAAATACCTCCCAGGATTTTCAGAGAAAGGGATATCTAAAGAATAGGGAGTTCTTGTTAGTTTATTATTATATTTTCCTTTGCTTTCTTGTATTCTCTCTTTGTTTCTTGTATTAGGTTAGCAATTAGAGTGAGAGAGAGAAAGAGTGAAGCTTATATCTTGAAGGTGACAATCAAATACAAGTGAAGTTCTTCCTTTACCACATTGTTCTTTGTTTTTTTATCATACTTTTACTTGCACTAGTTTAGTATGTTTTCTCTCCGTTCATCTTCTCTTTTATTTTCATTTACCATGTCTAACTAACCTCTTTATAGCATGGCTAACTTACCCAGTAACCTCTAGTAACTTCGTTGAACAACTATATGAATCAATAAGTGTCAAACAAGCTTTGTACAAATAAGAGTTAAGATATCTTATGATGAGGGTTTTTAATTCTAACTTACTAACAAGTAGATTCACTTTCTTATTTCATGCTTGACTCCTAAGTTTTTGATGATGTATAGAAGTTGTTAACTCCACTTATTTTTTATAAGTTAGTGAAAATCCCATGTATCCTTGCCGATACCAATAGTGCACTTATTTCTTCCTCCATGTTCGCTTTCAAATGGATCTTGATGGAGGAATGTTCAAGTTTTACCGTGGTGATGGGAGGAACTATCATTCGATCTGCCACGAGAAAAGTTCTTATACACAAGGTTTGTGATTGTCTATGATCCATTATGAGGCTATGTCTCAAGAAGCTAGAGGCTAGTGGGAGCAATTAGTAGAAGATTAGTCTTACACCTTTTCCATCTCTAAAAATACAAAACACTTTTCCAACACCAAAATATTTCTAGCCATTTCTACAATCTTTCTTATTTTCCTTTCAATTCATTCTTTAAACAAAGAAATATTTTTTCTATAAACAAAGAAGACCGCACATCAAGTTTCTATTGCTCCCCTCCTTGTGGACATAACCCGTTTAACCACTTTGCTATGACTGTAGAGTCGCTAAAGCTATAATAACGACTATCACTCTTTTACTTTTTCTTGTGCATGCTTTTTAATGATTACTTGGCTTCATGGAGAAGCCAAGAAGGTTCTAGAAAAATGGAGAAAAAAGAAAAAGAAAAAGAAAAGGAAAAGGAAAAAGAAAAAAGCAAAAGAAATGAAAATGCAAATATAGATTTGTTGGGGGGTTATGTGAATATGTCCCATGGAAAAATAATATAAAATTAAAATGAATAAAATTGGAAAAGAAATGAATTTAGAAAAGAAAGAAAAAGAAAATGGGAGGAGAGAGAAAATAATTTAATTAAATAATTATTTAAAAAGAAAAATAGTGAAATTTATGGGGTAAAATCTAGTGCCAGTGCAGAGTCTCCTGTAATAATTTTGGTCAAATAAAAGAAAATACGTACATAAAATGACATGTATAGTTCAAAACATTGAAAAGCGTAAAATGATACGTCTTCTGAAATCAGGATATTACAAAACTGTTTTAGATTAACACTCTCATTATACTACGACTTTTATCGCAGTTGTCAGGAAACACAATTACAATTTATCATTTATGCTGTGATTTTAATCGCAGTTGTCAGGAATCCTAGACTAGTTTCTAATTTAGATTAACAAATACCTTCTCATTTATACTGCGACTTTGATCACAGTTGTCAGAAAACACAAATTCATGTATTTATTTTAATTGCAACTATAATCGCTTTGTTAAATAACTACTTGTCTACATTTTTAGAAAGAAATCAAACACACCAAATGCCACTAATGATATGAAAACATTAAGTGCAAACATATTTTGATTAGGTTTAGAAGTACCGCAACCGTGGTTGAAGTTCTTATAAAACAATTATCAATGTAACATATATGAGAACACAATTACCTAAAATACAGTATAACTGTGATTGAAGTCGTAATTCTCAAATTAACAAACAATTTTAGTTATAAAATTGTGACTTTGATTTCAGTTTTTGATATATGAAGTGTTTGTTAATGTAAAAAGTCACAGTCCAAATTTTAATTATAATTGTTAGATTTGTAAAGCAGACAAATTAAAATCAAACAAAAAATGAGAAAAAAAATCATCCGATACAATAATTTATCTAAAACCAAAAAAAAAAAGATCAACAAATCCAAAATAAGAACTACATCAGTTCATTTAAGAACGCAGAAGAATTAATAAGAAAAAAATTTAAAATAGCATAAGAATTAATAACCTTATCTGACACAATCTCCATGGTGAAAGGAGGAAAATGAAATCAAAACCGACTAAGGCTGAGATGAATGATGAAGAAGATCGACGAAGAGAATAGATGAAAAAGCCAAAGAAACCTTAATCAGCCAGATTTGAAAATTTGTAATTGAGATTTTTCTTAAATTAGATAAAAAGGGTAAAATTGGAAATGTGAACATATAAGTTAGTTATATAGTAGGGTTAGATCCATCCAGATTCCAAATTTTGTAAATGTGAATGTGGCTGACGTGAATTGAGGCAGAGGTGAAAAAAAGTTGTTAGTGAGATTGTCACTAATTTAATTGAAACGTGAGGAGTCCAAGGTGGATTTTCTATTGATTTATCTCTGTAATTGCCCAATTAACCAAACAGGTTTAGTAGAAAATCCTAAACTCATTTACAACTAAAAAAATTGAAAAACTCGACAAATACACATATACCACAATTTCATCTGTCAAAATGAACCATAAAAATAAATGGAAATTTGTTTTAATTAGTAAACATAAGTTATAGGAAAATTTTATCTCTTCTTTTCTCATAAAATGAATAATAAACTGGACACTATGAAAATCTTCAATCTTTCCTGTATATGATATCGATATTGAAATATGATCTGGCTACACTGTAAATATAAAGAATTCATTTTAAATCTTAAGAAATCTAATTAAATCTATAAATACTTAAGTATCAGCTTATTTAGCTATCAAATTTCTTTTTCTTTTCCTTAAATAACCTCGTTGCCTTAGAAGCTAATACACAATTTGAATAGGATTCTAATAAAAGATGTAAAATTAGACAGTCACATGAAATTATAATTTTAGTAAATTTTTTATTTTCTAAAATGATTAAAAGAATCTCTGTTGGGTTAGATGATGTATTTGGATCAACATGACTCATGGTCTACTAAGTTGAGGTTAGGTTTGGTTAAGGTTAAAGATAGTGTTGTTACTTTAACACTCTTTTTATAGCCATGATAAATTCAACTAGGCGGGGAGTGATTGGAAAAGTAGTGAACTTTATCTAAAGCGGTAGCACTGCAAAAAATATCACTGTTACATCTTCTTGCAGTGTGTCTGCATCCGGAACTTCGTTTAGACGAAGTATGGACCTTATCGAACCAGATGGATATTCTCTTTTGTTAATTGAGGGATTGAGAATATTTGATCTGAAGATGTGAAATAATGAATCTGAGCCGAGTAAGCTAAAAATGAACTTGTTCAAAAAGGTTACCAAAGTTATTCTGGCTCTTGATAAGAGTTTATTATTCAGCGTGCCACCACCTGCAGATGATCTTGATGGTCACATGACTCAACAACTAGTATGATTATCAAAATATACGAATTTATAGTTGACATATAGCTTGAAAAGAACGTGTCCCGCTACTATATGAGTGGGAGTATGTTGGGCTTGGTGGGCCAATTGGGGCTTGAGCCGGACCCAAGCCCGGACCCAAGCCCGAGCCTGGCCGCACCTAGGCCTGGCCTAAGGGCCGATCTAGTCCTAATTGAGACTGGGTTAGAGGAGATATCCAATATAAAACATTGAATCTTATCAATAGTCGAGATCTAATCAGGGTTTGGAGTTAACTATTGTGAACATGACTAGGATTGACCTCCTCTATATGAGGATACAAATCCCCCCTCTTCCTCTAATGCAAGAGATATTGCCTCCTTGTTTGATCCTTTGACTTCTTGATATTCGGTCATTGTTGTAAGGGTTGTCAAGAGAGACGGGGTCACTCGTGGTAGTGTACTCCATTGTCAAGACGAGATATTTCGTGGAGAAACCCTTCAATAAAAATGTGTACTTCCACTAACGGGATCTTTACTATTTACCGTGTATATTTAAAAATCTTTATACATATAATTACACATTGCCCACCATATTACTTGGGTAAGGCCCAATTGGCTTGATTGTAGTGAGCTCAGGCCCAATGAATCCAGTTAATCCACACTGCACTCAGGCTCATGACCCACAGACATGATGGGCTCAAGCCTAGCAACCTATTTGACACGTGGTTAGATTACTGAAGACGATCGAGCCTATTAATTAACTAAGAATTTCTTGATTAACTGGAGATAAAGAAGAAGGAGAGGTATAATTATTTGTGTAATGACAAGATACCACTAGATATGGTCTTGATTGTGTATATATATATATATATATATATATATATATATATATATATATATATATATATATATATATATATATATACACACATATTGATCGTATGTTTACATTGATTTAGGAGAAATAATAAGAAATATTAACTGAGAGAGAATGAGAAACACGTGATGCATGAGTCTCATGAGTCCCATTTGTTCCATCTTCATAGAGAGATTTTAGAATCTGGTTGATTTCATGAGGGATTTCTTTTACATTGATCACATGTTTCACATGAGTCACGTGTTGTCACTGATATCTCTAACACCCCGCGCAAGCGAAGCAGGTTCAAAAAAATCGAGAGCTTGCTCTTCAGTATAGAAAATCTTATGAGCTCAAAGGCTTAGTAAAATGTCTGCTAGTTAGTCTTTAGGGCTCACAAACCGAACATCCAAGACTCCATTGGCGACATAGTCCCGAACAAAATGAATGTCGATCTCAACATGTTTGGAGTGTGAGTAATGGATAGGATTGACTGAGAGATATGTTGCACCGAGGTTGTCACAGAAAATTATTGGGGGAGATTGCAGAAGTCCAAGCTCATAAAGTAATGACTATAACCAAACGATCTTTGCTGCAGCGTTGGTCATGCCTATATACTCTGCCTCAGTGCTGGATCGTGCCATAGTGCATTGCTTCTTCGAGCTCTAAGAAATGAGACTTGTACCAAGAAAAATATAAAAGCCACTGTTGGATTTTTGATCATCGATCGACCCCGCCCAATCTATATCGGTGAAAGTAATAAGCTGTACAGAAGAATGACGTGAGAGAAAAAGGCCATGTTGAATGATAGACTTGAAGTAACAGAGGATCCGTTTTACAGCGCTCCAATGCTCATCGGTTGGGGCTTGTATGAATTGAGCAACCTTAGGTATTATAGAGTCCCAACTGTACTTCGATAGACAAAGGGGTCGGAGAGAGGTTTGCCAACAACCTTTAAGAGCTTACAGGAAGTAGTCATAGGCGAGCTGACGGGTTTGATGCCATCCATCTTGAGCCAGAGAAGCAAGTCAAGGATATACTTCTATTGAGAGAGAAAGAGACCTGAGGGTATACGGTGACACTCCACACCCAAGAAATAGTGTAGTAGGCCGAGGTCTTTTAATGAGAACTCCAGGCCTAGTTCAAGTATAAGGCAAGTAACAGCCCGTGAGTCATTGCATGTGATGATGATGTCGTCCACATAAGAATCAGAAGAAGATCTGTCTCGACCCTTCGGAGGAAGAGAGACGAAAACCAGGCACGTGGAGCCTGTTTGAGGCTATAGATACTGTGATGAAGCTTGCATACATGATTGGGATGAGTGAGATCGATGAACCATGTAGGCTGTTCTATGTAGACCGTCTCAGTAAGAAAACCCTGCAAAAATGCATTATTCACATCCAATTGTCGAATAGACCAGGCCGTGCAGATGGCCAGGCTTCATACGGTACGGAGAGTGGTAGGTTTGATAACCGGACTGAATGTCTCACTATAGTCTAATCCTGATTGTTGATGAAAATCCTTGGCCACCAGGCGGGCCTTATACCTATAAACAGAACCATCAGGTTTATGTTTTACCTTGAAAACCCATTTGTAGCCAACCAGATTCATGGTAGGGTGGTACGACATAAGAAACTAGGTTTTGTTCTTAAGCAAGACATTCATCTCAGTGTCCATTGCCTGGCACCACTTGAGATCTTTAGAAGCTTGCGTGAAACATGTGGGTTCGATAGGAGAGGTGGCCAAGTCGGCCATGAGACTGGTAGGCATGGGATACCGGGTGGCTAGCCAAACCTTTGGTGTTCTGGTGTTATCCTGTGTTCTAGTAACCATATGGTGGGTCCTGGTAGGAGGGGGACTGGGAGAGGCCGAGGACGATGAGGACTCATCGGCGGGCGTTGGTGGAGGTGGTGGAGAAGGAGTATGTGAGGGAGATGGTGGTGGAGGAGGAGAAGAGTTAATGGTGGGGCCCACAGGAGAAGATGAGACTGAAACTATGGAAGGTAAGAGAGACGTGGGGTGGGGATCGGTGGTGAGGCGTGGGAGCAGGTGTGGAGAGAGAGAGAGAGGACAGAGGGGACTGGAAAGGAAAGGAGGACTCATTTAATACAACATCCCGGCAGATGTAAATACGACCAGAGGGTACATGCAGACATTGATAACCTTTATACAAAGTCGAGTAACCTAAGAAGACATATTGACTGGACCGAAAATCAAACTTATGAGTATGGTATATATGCAGATGAGAATAGCAAGCATAACCAAAAATACGTAAGGAAAGGTAGTCAGGTGCTTTATGAAATTATTTCTGATAGGGAGAGAGATTGTGGAGGACAGGGTGGGCATTCTATTTATGATAAATGAGGCAGTTTGGAAAGCATAAGGCCAGTAATGGAATGGAATATTTGATCGGGCTAGAAGTGTGAGGCCAATCTCGACAAGGTGGCGGTGCTTTCTCTTTGCAGTGCCGTTTTGAGCACTCATGTGTGGACAAGATATGCGATGAGGGATACCCTGAGAAAACAAGTAAGGTTTTAATTGGATGAACTCGCCACCACCATCAGTTTGGAGTGTTTTAATAGAACGCCTAAGAAATTTTTCTACATGAATTTTGAACTTAAGAAATATGGAGAAAGCATCAATTTTATTAATTAAAAAATAAAGCCAAACATACTTAGTGTAGTGATCTACAAAGCTAATATAATAGTGATACCACTTACATCGGACACAGGAAATGAACCCCATAGATCGGAGTGAATAAGCTCTAAAGGTTCAGTAGCAACCGTGGAAGATGTCGCAAAAGGGAGACGGTGACTTTTTTCTTACTGATAAGGGATACAGAGATGGGTACCAACACTGTCAGTGAAGAAAGAAAGTCGGTGCTGCGATAAAACATTGACAACTCTGGTGGAGGGATGGCCTAGGCGCTCATGCTAGATGGAGGAAGATGCATGCTCATCGAGAAGAGCCCGGGAGAAGGGGTGAAGCTATGTTTCCCCAGGAAGAAGACATACATGCCATCCTTAAGTTATCCCCGCTGTAGAGTTTTCAAAGTGGAGAGATTATTGACAAAACAAGAGTCAGGATAGAATTCAAGAAAGATTTTATTATCAGCAGTAAATTGACTAATAGATAGAAGATTTTTGGTGATGTTAGGAATATGTAAAAGATTTTTCAAGACAAAAGAAGACGCAGGAGAACGCAATAAAGAAGCACTAGTAGAACGGATAGGTAAACCTGTCCCATTACCCATGCGAATTCTGTCGGGTCCTTGATATTCTGAGTGAATCGCCAGATTCGCCATGCCAGCCGTTAGGTGATCAGTGGCTCCAAAGTCAACATACCAGTTGGGATCGGCTGGACTATTCTTATAAGAGTGGAGAAAAGCAGTTGGGCTAGCCGAAGGAGAAGGGCCATCATAACGATTATAGCACTGATTAGCGTAATGACCAAAACGATTGCAGATATGGCATTAAGGTCGGCTACTGGCAGACTGATGCGGTGGTGGGAAGGAACGTCCACGATCATGACCGCGCTCCCTGCCTTTGCCACGTCCGCGATCACGAAAAGGAGATAGAGCCGAGTGGTTGCTTGGGGTGGGGAGGCAGTATGAACCATAGGAGACGGGAAGATGAGGGAGTGGAGTCTGGTGTAGTGATAGCACGTCCACGATAAATCTCCTGGCTAAGCATGAGGCCGATGAGTTTTTCTGATAGAACACGGTCGACTCGTGTGTTGATGGAAGTGACGAACGAGTCGTACTTGGGAGACAGACCACTGAGCAAGGTAGAGACGAGGTCGGAGTCGGTGACGGGATTAGCTACTGTTACCAGATTGTCCACGATAGACTTGACCGACTGGATGTACTCTGACATAGAAGAGAAGCCCATCTTGACGGTGTGCAGCTGATATTTGAGTTGCAGTATTTTAGCTCTGGAGGGTGACAAAAAGATTCGCTCTAGAGAGCAACACACATCACGAGATGTGGTGAGCCCAATGACATGAGCAAGAATAGCTTCGGTGAGCGAGGAGATAAGACAGCATAAGAGCATCTGATCAATTTGATCCAGCGGGTGTACTCTGGATTGATAGTGGGCTGAGTATATTTTTTGGTAGAAGAAAGAAACCGGACCAGACACGGAGAGGTTCCGTCGACGAGGACTTCGAGATCATGGAGTTTGAGAAGAGGAAGGAACCGAGAACGCCACAGTAGATAGTTTCCCTTATCGAGTTTAATATTTAGAAAGTGAGTGATGTTGGGATTGGAAGTAACCATGGAAGCAGGTGTTTCGATGGAGGTAAGGGAAGATGAAAATGAAGAGGGGACACTCGACATGGTATAAGAATGGCTCTGAAATCAAGATAAAAAGAAGGAGAAGTATAATTATTTGTGTAATGACAAGATACCATTAACTATTGTTCTTGACTGTATATATATACACATATTGATCACATGTTTGCACTGATTTAGAAGAAATAATAGGAAACATTAACTGAGAGAGAATGAGAACACATGGTGCATGAGTCCCATGTGTTCTTATCTTTATGGAGAGATTTTAGGATCTGGTTGATTTCTTGAGGGATTTTTGAGGAATTTCTTTCTCGTTGATCACATGTTTCATATGAGTCACATGTTATCACTGATATCTCTAACAACTGGGAGGCTACGAATTAATCCTAATCAGCGGGTAAAATACCATGCATGAACCCCTCCAGACTCCTTGTATGAATACCCTTTTAATCACTGGAGAAGATATGCGTGGCAAATCCTGCTTTGGCTGTCAATTACTACTGTGAACTATGAGTCTACTTTAACCGACGGAAGGATTCAAATCAGGTCCAAACCCAATGTCCCTGACGTTGTTTTTGTGCATGCAAGCTTGCCCAAACAAGATCGACTGTCAAGCCGCTTACCTGATTTTTAAATAATCTCACACTTTTTATAGAACCAATAAATGAGCAAAAAACTTTATCTGGATGTATTGCCAAGATAGTGAATGTTATCTTTTTCCTAATAACAAACGAACACGTTAGCTTGAAAAGAGGCCACTATTATTTGCTATTAACTACAACTATAGCTATTTATTATATCTATAGTTTTGATAAAGATCTTCGAAAAGTACAGAACAAAGAAAAAGAAAAACTACATGACTGCAGAGCAACAGAAAATCTACACAAAAGCTTGCAAACTTCCAGAACACTACGAACTAGCAACTCCTAATTGAGTAGACTCTTTAACTAAACTAGCTGCTGCACCTTTAGTCGTCGACAACAATGTTCCAGTGCTTCTTCATGTACTCCACGAACAACTTCATCTCCTCCTCACTATCAACATCAATCAGACCGTTACGATTGCGATCGATGCGCCCAACAGCGAGCCACGACCTCAATGTAGCGCAGTTGAGGCCAAGCCGCTTGAGCGCTGCCCGGAGCTCCTTCCGGCTGATCTTCCCGTCGCCGTTGGAATCAATACCCTTGATCCACTCCTTGAACTTCTGCTTGCTGGAGAAGTAAAGTTCAGGGCGGTGGCAAGGGACGGAATATATTATTGGCATTGCTATTTGTCAGTAGCGATTGATTGATTGATCGTTGCAACTCACTTTTAACTGAAGAGTGAGTTAAACAGCTGGGGCTTTTTATAGCTTGCAAGCTTCTACAATCGATGCATTGTTATGCTACACGTATTGTTCATCTTTATCTTGGTAAGGTCTAGTAAAAGATCTTCAATGATTAAAGGCAGAATCACAATGGAGGAAGAGTAGTAGTACTGTTGTTCTCCGGTATTTGGACGGCGGGGTGGTCTCAGGAACAAGGGTCACATTCAGCTAAATTTCTAAAGCAGTCAGACTAGGTTTTATCAAATCCTCGTAAGTGCGCACAATTTTACATGTATTTTATTCTCTATCAAATTAGAATCATCAAGTAGTGATACTCCAACTAGGATTTGAGATAAGATTATTGACTTGACTGACAGGATCAAAATTCACATTTATGTAAATTTTTGCGTAAAGAAACAGTCTTCGGTTCATGTCAAGGTGGGGACTTGCACTCTCCCAGCACTCGTGTGATGCCTATAGCTTTCAGTCTCAAGGCTGAGACGTGCTGCCAGGATTCTTGGCACGCGTTGCGGGCTACTCGATCTCCGCCACGTGTGATGCCAAGGTGAAGAGGTTGAAACAAAGTGTAACCCTAGCCAGCTAAGCATTGTTCAATTATGCTTGCTTATCAAGTAAGTGGATAGTATGCGTCTCAGATATCTTTGGGAAGGCAACTATTGTCGGAAAAGTGAAGGAATATGTTCTCCACGCTGGGGGGGGGGGAGAGAGAGAGGGGAGAGAGGGAGAGAGAGCTTGTTTCATGCTTTATTCTCGCAAATCGCATGCTAGATCCCCTACATGCAAAATTGATCATTATTATAATTAAAAGTATAAATGAAGTGTAGCTCGTTGGGTAGAGCCTAAGAGTGTGCAGTTGTTTTATGGAAGGTTTCAGCTTCAAAACCGGACTAGAAATTTGTTATAGTCTGGTATACGTGCAATACTCGTTTGTAGAAAACTGTTTCAAGCATCAATAACGCAATGATACTTGAAAATGAAAAGTCCCAGATTTTTGTATGAGGAGAGAAAAAAGAAAATGAGGGAATGAAGTACTTAGAGAGAGAGGGAAGAAAGAGGAAAAAGGAAACATTTAGACATTTAAGATCATACTCACCGGACTCTTTATCTATAAGGGCTTATTTATTTGGATTCGGTTCATGTGTGTGAGCCACACACATATTATAAGAGAGTCAATCCCGTGTTGGCATATGGATAAGATGCCGGGTTTCAAGGAGACAAAGTTTTACAGTTTTTGCCCTCTTATAATATGTGTATGTGGCTTATACACATGAACCGAACACTGTTTGTTTGGCCAAAGAGTGGAGGAGAAAATTGGTGTTTTGGTGGGCCCCACTGTAAGTTTTCCCAAACTTTTATAAAATCCTTTTTGCTTGAAAAAAAATTAGAAAATCAGAAAATGAGCGCTTATGTCGTCATAACGTCAGTGATTCTCTTTCAGTACAAAATAACATGTAACGCCCCGATCCTAAGGATACGGAGTCGTTATGACGACGCATATACGCGAGAAAAATACCCCACGTATATACGCTAAGCCTAAATTGTAACCTGAACCAGCTATAATCAGAACTATAATAATCAAGGACCACTGCAATAATACATATAAGACTACACATGATAGCAATGAACAACAAGAAGAAAATGGCAGCTGAACCGAAGTCAAGGGTGAAATATAGGAAACAAAGAATAATAACAAGAATAAAATGCAAGAATACCAGAATCAAGGGAGAGGACCCAAGCTCCTCGCAAAGCGTACCGCCTCATCAAACACCTGCACATTAGAAACAATCGTCCAATAGCTGGACGAGCAAATCCAGGGTCGTCAGAACGCGACCATAATGAGTGTGTGTGTAAAGGGGAAAGAACTCGTGCAGAAGAAACAGTGCATACATGATAATAACAGATAACTGAAAGCACTAAATAATATGATAAACACTGAATAACAACATGTATGTAGAACAAGGCAGCTAACATAACTGTAAACAACAACTGACGTTATGGTGTGTAACCTAGCATGTCACTAGTCTGGTATACAATACTGGTCATGGTTATAGTTATATGTCTATCATAGTCAGGTGATTACGGTTAGTCACAATACATTAACAGTTTATTATTAATTATGTCAGCGAACACCAATTGACGCATGCAGTAGACGCATCCCATATTACGCCTACTACACATGTCAATCAGGGTCCTAAGTTATTGAAATTAGTGGAAGAGACTTTGTCCATGCTTTAGGTGGGTCCCGTACATACCCGGGACCACGGCCTCAGTTTCCTGGCGCTGAACCAGGCCGTACCGCTAGGTACTCAGTAACAGTAACAGTAATCTCACTGTGAAAACAGTGGAACAGTAACAGTACAGATGGGATGTCAGTCATCCCCCAGGAACCCTGCAGTGGAACCCTCAGTCGGCTGTGCAACCTGTATCCTAGGTCCACCCAAAATACAGACGCTGTCTCCTCCATCAATTTCCCCAATCCCGGTGTAAGTTGTTCAATTACTTATTATTTATTTCAGTTAAGTCAGTCAATATCAATGTCACCTAGAATACTGAGACATGCAGTGACCGTAACAGTAACAGTACAGTAACAGTAATTGTATACACGATGAACAGTAATAGGAACAGTGAACAGTAACAGTAATCGTGTATACAATGAATAAAGCTGTACCGATCGTTACAGTTTAACGATACTTTCCCAGTAATTTTCAGTAACATGAATTAATACAACACTAGAACTAGCTAATACTCAATAGCCAGTCTCATCTGGAGCCAGTCAATATCTCATATGCCTGTACTACATATGACAATAGTCAATCTCAATAGTCATCAAGAACCTGACCTCAATAATCATCCTGACCGTCTAATATCAATTCATGTCAAGTGATCCGGTACAGTAACCCACCAGTTTAATGAATTAATAACCAGTTCTTTCGTCATACCAATTTACTCTGATGCTCAAGTCATCGATATATATCTTTTCTGATTCCGATATATCTAAATCCCAATAACTAAAATACTACATGTCCTAATACACAATCAATTTCTTATATTTCATTTCGACTAAATTCGTTACACGCTCTCACTTCTATCCAGACTAGTCATAAGATCCTAAAACTCAGGTAACATATCAAGGATATATATAAGTATCTAAAGCCCACCAAACCAAGTCAACCCAAACGACTCCTATTACTCAAAATCACATCCCTTTGAGCCACAAGACTTTTTTTCTTTTTCTTTTTTGCCATCAACTGGGAGAGAAAAAAATGCCAGTTGAAGCATCCCCAATTGAGATCTTGCATTGGTGATGATAATAAGTGCACCAGGGGCCCATTTGGGAGCAGCACTAGCAATCCAATAAGGCTGTAGACAACTCCAAAGGGGTGTACAGAATCCAACAGGTGAGCATGTGTCTTATGCCATGTTCTCATCAAAGACTACAAGATAGTAGAGGTTCAATGTAATCTGTTAACAGGACTAAAGGGAGTATATCAACACATGTGGGTAGTAATTATTTCTAGCCTTTGTCAAAATAAGGGAAAGATGGAAGATGAACAATAAGTTCTGACCCTTGAGAGTAGTAACAGCTCATACTATTCACTGATTCATGTTATGATAACCCATCATACATACAAGCCTTCCAAATCTACCACAAAACATATATTCATTAGGGAATGCATTTCTTCTTGAGTTTCAGGTCATTGAAATCTATGGAGCAACTCGTGTTCAAGCCTTCAAGGTAAACACATATATATATATATATATATATGATAATGAATAGAGAGGGAGAAGGAGACACTCACACAACGGGGTGACTTGCGGCTCACCGACGGAGACTTCGACGGAGGGGTCCGGGGTCGCGGAGGGTGTCGTTGGATAGAGTACCTCGCCGTGAAGGGCGTGGGTGCGCTCGCGCTCGCCGACGGTGATCAACGGCATCCCACGGAGAGCCGAAAAATGGTTCCCACACAAGCATATACACACATCAATCACAACTAACACATAAATAAATATATATATATATTTTATATATATCTTGCACAACAGCCACACATTATTAAACACATTAAATACATGCATATCCAATAAATAAACCCATGTATACCTCCATCATATGAAGGGAGAGAGAGACTTACGCATGGCTATGGTTGGAGTCGGCCAATGGGGGATTTTTTTGTTGGCTGCTGCTAGATGTGGAGGCGTGGAAGAGGGTGGGGGAGAAATAAACTCACACATGGGCAAGGATCTCGCGGCAAGGTGAAGACCACGGGCTTGGATGAGGTGCGGCTTGTGTGCACAGGGAAGGGGCTCGGCAGGGCTTTGTTGCCGAGGCTTGCAGGCACGTGTTGCTTGGTGCACAGAGGTGGAGAAGAAGGAAGAGGTGCGGTGCTCGCTGTACAGGAGGGAGGGGCGGCTGCTGTGTGGGATTGGGGAGGGGTTAATTAGGATTAGGTTTAGGTTTAGAAATTAGGATTTATTTATAGGATGGGTTATTGGGTTTTGGGAGAATAACTCAAATAATAATAAATAGAAATAATTATAATAATATTAATAATCAATAGTGACACCAAAAATAGTAGGCAAAATACTAAGAAAGGTAATTAGTCATCACCACAGAAATAAATACAAATAAATGCTAATAACTCTATACTAATAATAACAGGTAATAATAGTAATCCTAATTAATAATAATGACAATAATAATAGCAGCACTAAATAGAATAAATAATAACCTTAATGAAATAATGAGAATACTAATTAAGTTAACAATTAATAATAATAATGGCAAACATAAAATATCAAATTACCAATTATTATCTCAAAAGAATTTCCATACTTAATAATAATAATCTCAGGAAAATAATAAATCAACTTGATTCATTAAAATACTCGTAAATAAAAATGTAATAAATACCTAAAGAAAATAAAATACAGTACTATTAGGTTAGGGATATTACATTCTACCCACCTTAATAAAAATTTCGTCCTCGAAATTTCAATAAAGCGGGGAATGATAAAAATCAAATTAGGAAGAAGATGAAGCTTCCACACCACTTCTCACTGCATCAAGACTTCATCACGCTTCCGCTGCGCGCTCTGATTTCTGGTACCGGCTTCAACGAGGAGTAACCAATCTCAAGAGATAGAATTAGGAGAAATGAATAGGAAAGAAGGATGAAATCAAGATAGACATCCAAATCACTCTAAATGAAGTGTTGGAATCATGAATATCAACAGATCAAGAACGGAATTCCAAGGGAGGACGATCAATTTCCAAATGGAGTCAATATTATCACGTGAATAGTATATGTATATTGCAGTGTCAACATAACTGTTTCAGGTTACAGGTAGGAACTAGGTTCTCTTTTATGTCGAACCTAGGCTCTGATACCACTCTGTAACGCCCCGATCCAAAGGATACAGAGTCATTATGGCGACGCATATACGCGAGAAAAATACCCCACGTATATACGCTAAGCCTAAATTGTAACCTGAACCAGCTATAATCAGAACTATAATAATCAAGGACCACTGCAATAATACATATAAGACTACACATGATAGCAATGAATAACAAGAAGAAAATGGCAGCTGAACCGAAGTCAAGGGTGAAATATAGGAAACAAAGAATAATAACAAGAATAAAATGCAAGAATACCAGAATCAAGGGAGAGGACCCAAGCTCCTCGCAAAGCGTACCGCCTCATCAAACACCTGCACATTAGAAAACAATCGTCCAATAGCTGGACGTGCAAATCCAGGGTCGTCAGAACGCGACCATAAAGAGTGTGTGTGTAAAGGGAAAAGAACTCGTGCAGAAGAAACAGTGCATACATAATAATAACAGATAACTGAAAGCACTAAATAATATGATAAACACTGAATAACAACATGTATGTAGAACAAGGCAGCTAACATAACTGTAAACAACAACTGACGTTATGGTGTGTAACCTAGCATGTCACTAGTCTGGTATACAATACTGGTCATGATTATAGTTATATGTCTATCACAGTCAGGTGATTACGGTTAGTCACAATACATTAACAGTTTATTATTAATTATGTCAGCGAACGCCAATTGACGCATGCAGTAGACGCATCCCATACTACGCCTACTACACATATCAATCAGGGTCCTAAGTTATTGAAATTAGTGGAAGAGACTTTGTCCATGCTTTAGGTGGGTCCCGTACATACCCGGGACCACGGCCTCAGTTTCCTGGCGCTGAACCAGGCCGTACCGCTAGGTACTCAGTAACAGTAACAGTAATCTCACTGTGAAAACAGTGGAACAGTAACAGTACAGATGGGATGTCAGTCATCCCCCAGGAACCCTGCAGTGGAACCCTCAGTCGGCTGCGCAACCTGTATTCTAGGTCCACCCAAAATACAGACGCTGTCTCCTCCATCAATTTCCCCAATCCCGGTGTAAGTTGTTCAATTACTTATTATTTATTTCAGTTAAGTCAGTCAATATCAATGTCACCTAGAATACTGAGACATGCAGTGACCGTAACAGTAACAGTACAGTAACAGTAATTGTATACACGATGAACAGTAATAGGAACAGTGAACAGTAACAGTAATCGTGTATACAATGAATAAAGCTGTACCGATCGTTACAGTTTAACGATACTTTCCCAGTAATTTTCAGTAACATGAATTAATACAACACTAGAACTAGCTAATACTCAATAGCCAGTCTCATCTGGAGCCAGTCAATATCTCATATGCCTGTACTACATATGACAATAGTCAATCTCAATAGTCATCAAGAACCTAACCTCAATAATCATCCTGACCGTCTAATATCAATTCATGTCAAGTGATCCGGTACAGTAACCCACCAGTTTAATGAATTAATAACCAGTTCTTTCGTCATACAATCTACTCTGATGCTCAAGTCATCGATATATATCTTTTCTGATTCCGATATATCTAAATCCCAATAACTAAAATACTACATGTCCTAATACACAATCAATTTCTTATATTTCATTTCGACTAAATTCGTTACACGCTCTCACTTCTATCCAGACTAGTCATAAGATCCTAAAACTCAGGTAACATATCAAGGATATATATAAGTATCTAAAGCCCACCAAACCAAGTCAACCCAAACGACTCCTATTACTCAAAATCACATCCCTTTGAGCCACAAGACTTTTTTTCTTTTTTTTTTTTGCCATCAACTGGGAGAGAAAAAAAAATGCCAGTTGAAGCATCCCCAATTGAGATCTTGCATTGGTGATGATAATAAGTGCACCAGGGGCCCATTTGGGAGCAGCACTAGCAATCCAATAAGGCTGTAGACAACTCCAAAGGGGTGTACAGAATCCAACAGGTGAGCATGTGTCTTATGCCATGTTCTCATCAAAGACTACAAGATAGTAGAGGTTCAATGTAATCTGTTAACAGGACTAAAGGGAGTATATCAACACATGTGGGTAGTAATTATTTCTAGCCTTTGTCAAAATAAGGGAAAGATGGAAGATGAACAATAAGTTCTGACCCTTGAGAGTAGTAACAGCTCATACTATTCACTGATTCATGTTATGATAACCCATCATACATACAAGCCTTACAAATCTACCACAAAACATATATTCATTAGGGAATGCATTTCTTCTTGAGTTTCAGGTCATTGAAATCTATGGAGCAACTCGTGTTCAAGCCTTCAAGGTAAACACATATATATATATGATAAATGAATAGAGAGGGGAGAAGGAGACACTCACACAACGGGGTGACTTGCGGCTCACCGACGGAGACTTCGACGGAGGGGTCCGGGGTCGCGGAGGGTGTCGTTGGATAGAGTACCTCGCCGTGAAGGGCGTGGGTGCGCTCGCGCTCACCGACGGTGATCAACGGCATCCCACGGAGAGCCGGAAAATGGTTCCCACACAAGCATATACACACATCAATCACAACTAACACATAAATAAATATATATATATTTTTATATATATCTTGCACAACAGCCACACATTATTAAACACATTAAATACATGCATATCCAATAAATAAACCCATGTATACCTCCATCATATGAAGGGAGAGAGAGACTTACGCATGGCTGTGGTTGGAGTCGGCCAATGGGAGATTTTTTTGTTGGCTGCTGCTGGATGTGGAGGCGTGGAAGAGGGTGGGGGAGAAATAAACTCACACATGGGCAAGGATCTCGCGGCAAGGTGAAGACCACGGGCTTGGATGAGGTGCGGCTTGTGTGCACAGGGAAGGGGCTCGGCAGGGCTTTGTTGCCGAGGCTTGCAGGCACGTGTTGCTTGGTGCACAGAGGTGGAGAAGAAGGAAGAGGTGTGGTGCTCGCTGTACAGGAGGGAGGGGCGGCTGCTGTGTGGGATTGGGGAGGGGTTAATTAGGATTAGGTTTAGGTTTAGAAATTAGGATTTATTTATAGGATGGGTTATTGGGTTTTGGGAGAATAACTCAAATAATAATAAATAGAAATAATTATAATAATATTAATAATCAATAGTGACACCAAAAATAGTAGGCAAAATACTAAGAAAGGTAATTAGTCATCACCACAGAAATAAATACAAATAAATGCTAATAACTCTATACTAATAATAACAGGTAATAATAGTAATCCTAATTAATAATAATGACAATAATAATAGCAGCACTAAATAGAATAAATAATAACTTTAATGAAATAATGAGAATACTAATTAAGTTAACAATTAATAATAATAATGGCAAACATAAAATATCAAATTACCAATTATTATCTCAAAAGAATTTCCATACTTAATAATAATAATCTCAGGAAAATAATAAATCAACTTGATTCATTAAAATACTCGGTAAATAAAAATGTAATAAATACCTAAAGAAAATAAAATACAGTACTATTAGGTTAGGGATATTACATAACAGAAAAACAATGAAAAACTGACAGCGTACAACACACCATCAAGCTTTCTCATGGAAAGCTTGAGAAAATTGAAACTTGTTAGTTTTCTTTCCTCTCCTTTTCCAACAAATAGGCTCTAATCGCAATACTCATGTCTCGAAAACTTTTTCAGACATCATAAGCATTGTATGGAAAACTTATAGGGTACAATTATAATATTTTTGTGAAACTAGTAAAAGGTGACTGAAAAATGATATTTATCTGTTGTTATAATAAATCAAAAAAAATATTTATTCGAAATACTTTATGAAAAAAATATTTTTTTCACCGTGATGCACGGCCAAGGGTACCTATATACCCGAATTAGATGAATGAGGATGGCTCCTTTTTGAGTGCGGCTATTCACACCCACGGAATTACTTAACACACCTCTATACTTAATACACCCATAAAATTTCTAAACACATTTTTCACTTTTTCTAAACTTTTTTTTTATCTTAAATCAATTATTTTTTTTTTAAAATACCAATTCTATCCTGCCCTTCCCCTCAACAGGACAATCATCTCTCCCCTCCCTCTCTCTCTCTCTCTCTCTCTCTCTCTCTCTCTCTCTCTCTTTTACTGTGTGTTAATTATACAGTTAGAGATTAATTAAATAGCCTTCGAGTAAGTTTGATGTTTCAGCTGATTTGAGGCTTACATCTGATCCACATATGTTTCTCAGTACATTGTTAATGCATTTAAACTAACATGATTAGACAAATAAAAATTATTTTTGCAAAAATATAGGAAAAGGGAATGCCTAAATCAAAAGCCCGATCGACTAAAAAACAATAAACAGAAGATAATTAAGTAATCTAACAAACTTTCTATCAAAAATAAGAGAATGCTTGGAATCTGATCTAAATACACTAAAAGAAACAAATTTTGCACGAAAACAAAATTTTAATGCATTAGAATAGAACGCATCAAATTGAGGAAGGAACAGAAATGCAAGCGCATCAAATTGTTTTTTATGTGTTTCTATTATCTTATGTATGTATTGCATAGATTAGCAAAAAATATTTCCATTAAGCTCACTATTTTTAAGAAGATCAAAAGAAAATGACAATATCCTAATTTATTATCCCATTCTTTATTTGAATACATTAACTTAATATTATTTAGTTGTTTTTTTCATTCACCAGTGTAAATTTCTGGGACATAAGAGGAAATAGAAAGCATAATTTTTTTTGAGAAGAATAGAACAAACAAATTTGTTCAGACTATAAGGATCCAAACGCTGTTTAGATAATACGACATAGACTTTGGGAATAGAACACTACTGAATTATTTAAGAGGAAATGCACGATTTTTTGCTACCATTTTAAACCAAACATCTGGTGCGTAGATTTTATTGAGGCTTCGTTGATCGAATTAGCTGCGATGAAATTCAAAAAAAAAACAATTTAATTTGATAAGCTATATGGGATAAACTTAACTTTTTGATTATTTTTCATGCTCCCATGACATTATTTGTTTGTCCATAGCTATCAATATGACAATTTTTTATGGTATAGACGCTGAGAAATTTTTTAGGGCTTGTGCTGGTGGAGAAGAAGCATTTATTTAAAGAATAAAAAGGAAGCTTGATTGATTAGAAATAGGATTTGGATGGTACTCAACAATTATTAGTGTGTGTTTAGGAATAAAATCTCCATTACTTATAATATTAGAGTTAATCAATGTCTATTTTAGTCTTTTGATTTAAGGTTAAAACTGTTCAGCAACTTTTATTCTTAAAAAGTGGGTGTGTTAAGCAATTTTACGGGTGTGAATAGCTGCATTCCTCCTTTATGGATATTGCTCAAATCCTTATATATTCAAGACCATCCCCACATCTAGCCGATGTGGGATTATTTTTTGACCCAAATCCCAATACCTGGTTTATTTGTGCTCCAGATTCAGTATTTTTATTGGTTTCATTATACTCACTTTAATGAAACAGATGGCGATATTTCACTTATCTTTCAACAAAAATTGTTTCATTTACACGTTTGTGCATCTTTATCTTGGTTACGACAAAGGAAAAGCAAAGGAAATAAGGGAAAATATTTAACAACCAAAACTAGAATCACAGCTTATTGGACAACGCCAATGGGGACCAGAAATCGAACACTGGGTGATGTTTATTTTAGCATTAATATGTCATTCATTATCTTGAAAATTGACTGTTTCCATTTTGCACAGTATGGGACAAGAGATGCTTATAGGCTCAGTGGTTTTTAAATAAGAGCTAGATTTAATTTGTTGGCTGTCTTGCTGAGAATATTATTCTGACCTAGACAGTAGGACGTAGATTTTGTAGATAAGATTGGGTAGTGATATTGGGATGGTATGTACATACATGGTTACAAATGTAGTCTCTTCCTATACTAAAAAGAGGTTACTTAAAGGTAATTAGACAAGTGGTTTGGGAATCACCGGGATCCATATGGTTGAAGCAAAATTAAGAAAATAAAAAGGGTCACATCTATGTGGATCTCCCTTTTTTTCCCCGACTTTTGTGAGAGACTCATTTTCTATCCATCGAATAGAATAGTGTCGTGGTGTGTGATTTGCAAGCTAGTGATCTAAATATCACTGTTCAAAGTCCAACCAGCATTGGTCAATTGTCGTTACATATCTGCTAGTGATTAGGGGTGAGAATGGGCATGACCAGTCCACAACCTAGACACGCTTGCCAGAAATATTCGGGCTAGACCCCGTCCAAATTACCCAAATGCTTAATTGGGCATTCTCATTTCACCTGGAATAATTTCGCATAAAATATCAATGCTACCTAAAATCCACTCATGGCCCGTCCAATCAGTCCGAAACCCACGCAATTGGTCCCCAATCCCCCCCCCAAATCGCAGCATGCCAACGACTAAGCCCCTCGCCTCCCTCCAGCTCTCACCACTGGCGCCACCAATGGATCCTGACACGGCCTCAAAGCCTCCCCCGTGTCAATCCTAATTGTCAACGGCCCCCCTCTCTTATTCATGATGCAGTGAAAGGATGCAGGGATTTTATACTGTGAGCACACTGAATATGTTTGTGCATGAACATCTAACCAGTAGTTGATCTTGGCTAATTGACTAGCTCTCCTCTTTCATATGGTATATCTTGAGTGCCTAGTGATTTACTAAATCGATTTAATGTCTATCTTTAATTTGCAATCAATTGTTGGTTCCTACATGAGGAACAAGCTATCATTCTTTTACTAGCAGATTGGCGCATATCAATTGTTTGTGTTAATGCCTGTTAGGAGTTAAGGAGCCTTTTTTTTGGAAAATTTCAGTTTCTTCTGTATTATTTGCGGGACGCAGTGATGTAGGAGATTAAAGAAGAAGGCAATCAGTAGGTAACTTGTCGACAACACCTCTGATCTGTCTACTTTACCTGTTGTCAACACCATCAAAAAGTCTATTGATAGGCTTTTATAGTAAGTCTGTGAATTATAAACATATCAAAAGTTGAAGGGAGCTGTCGACAGGCCTACGGAGTATCAAGTATCCTAATTCGTTTAAGAGTTATTTTCTGGGTCTGTTTTGCATTCCAATTTGTTTATTTTTGTTTCTTTATTTTAGTTTCCTAATTAGAAAAGTATTCTTCTTTTATTTGCATATATAAGGCCATTGTATCGTAGAATTTTAGGTTACAACTTCTAATCAATATATTTTGAGTTTTTCTTATATTTGCTTGTGGATTCTGAAAAACACCTAAGGGGGGGTGAATAGGTGTTAATGCTAATCTAGAAACTAAATGCGCTAAATGCGGAAACTAAAACAAATATTGCAACACACTTAATGCAACCAACAAGTGTAGCCGAATTCCCCGTGAAGGGCTCTGGACTAACTCCTCTTGATTCCCCTAAATATGGGTTGAGGTGCTATATGAAGCTCTTGTTGATTAAGTATAAGTGAGGCACACACAAACAAGCCAAGCATATAATGGATGTATAACAATATGAAAGATGCAAGGCAACACAAGCAATATGAATGATATGACAATATGAATAATGCTTTGCACAAATAAGAGAGAGAGTTAGAGAGACAATGGATCAAACGCTAACAACAAGATATGTTTCGAGGTTCGAGCCTCTAGCTCTACATCCCCGCCTTCACCACCGTGAAGGATTTCCAATCTACTATCTCCCACCGAGGGAACCTCCAACGAGGAGGATTTGTTACAACAAAGGGAGTACCGAACTCCTCTCTCAAACACCGCCTCACAACCGAGGGGTAGGCCCGAAGCCAAACAACAACCAACAACACCTCTACCGAAGAGGGTTACAAACCACCAAGCTCCACCTCTCACTAGAGGGAGCAAACCACAAGCCTCAACCTCTACCAAAGAGGGAGCAAACGCCAATCACCCGATCAACCTCTATCAAAGAGGGATACAACAAAAGCAAGTGTGTTTCCAACTTGGAGGCTCAACAACTCAAACAATCTCTTTTTCCTCTTTTCTACAAAAACAAGATCCTAATAGAATAGGATAGAAGATAAGCTCAAGTGTGAAAAAACTAGAGTTTGGAAAACAAAAACTCAAAGAAAAATACTTGGGAAAACTCTTGTAAAAGATAGAAATGAAGAACAATACAAATCTCCCAATTTTCTATTTTCTTTGATTTTTCCAAAAACTCTAAAACAAATAAGATGAATCCTTTTTGGCACAAAAACACTTTTGAAAACTTGTTTAAAACACTTGTATATCAGAGACATTTTGGCTCTTAAAATCTTATTCAAAACCCCCAAGAAATGGGGTATTTATAGCCCAATAGAAAACTAGCTGTTAGGCTGATCTGGCAGCCTGACATGCAAAACTAGCTGTTAGGTATTTATAGCCCAAACAGAATATGTTCTCCACGTTGGGGGAGAGAGAGAGAGGCAGAGAGAGCTTGTTTCATGCTTTATTCTCGCATATCGCATGCTAGATCCCCTACATGCAAAATTGATCATTATTATAATTAAAAGTATAAATGAAGTGTAGCTCGTTGGGCAGAGCCTAAGAGCGTGCGGTTGTTTTATGGAAGGTTTCAGCTTCAAAACCGGACTAGAAATTTGTTATAGTCTGGTATAAGTGCAATACTCGTGTGTAGAAACTGTTTCAAGCATCAATAACACAATGATACTTGAAAATAAAAAGTCCAGATTTTTCTATGAGGAGAGAAAAAGGAAAATGAGAGGAATGAAGTACTTAGAGAGAGGCAAGAAAAAGAAAAAGGAAAATTTAGACATTTAAGATCATACTCACCTGACTCTTTATCTATAAGGGCCTATTTGTTTGAATTCGGTTCATATGTGTGAGCCACACACACATTATAAGAGGGTCAATCCCGTATTGACACATGCATAAGATGTCAGGTTTCAGGTAGATAAAACTTTAAAGTCTTTGGCCCTCTTATAATATGTGTGTGTGGCTCACACACATGAACCAAACACTGTTTGTTTGGCCAAAAAGTGGAGGAAATTTGTATTTTGGTGGGCGCCCACTGTAAGTTTTCCCAACTTCTATAAAATCCATTTTGCTTGAAAAAAAATCAGAAAATCAGAAAATGATCGCTCACGTCGTCAAAACATTAGTGATTTTCCCTGTTCTCTTTCAGCACAAAAATAAAAGAAAAACATGGAAAAACTAACAGCGTACAACCCACGATCAAGCTTTCTGATGGAAAGCTTGAGAAAATTGAAACTTGTCAGTTTCTTTCCTCTTTTTTTCAGCCCAAATAGGCTCTAATTGCAATACTTATGTCTCGAAAACTTTTTCAGACATCATAAGCATTGTATGGAAAACTTATAGCGTACAATTATGATATTTTTGTGAAACTAGAAAAAAATGACTGAAAAATGATATTTATATGTTGTTATAATAAATCGAAAAAAATATTTATTCGAAATACTTTATGAAAACTAATATTTTTCCAGCGTGATTCATGGCCAAGGGCACCTATATACCCGGATTAGATGAATGTGGATGGCTCCTTTTTGAGTGCGGATATTCACACCCACGAAATTGCTTAACACACCTGTATACTTAATACACCCATAAAATTTCTGTTGAGAATATGAAGAATATATGTGAACCTTTGAATTGAATTACGGGTCCGTTGACAGAATCAATTGGATAATGGTTGGAGCGTGTTCTCCTTCCATTAGGGATGAACATGGTATATTCACATGTTCAATTCTGACTTCGAATGAATGAGATATTCAAGTCTAAAGTTTGCCTAATTCAAAGTCATAATGGGATTAAAGATAGCTAAAGGCATTTAGTCCCACATTGGCCATGAGATGAAAGTTTGAAGTGTTTAATAGAGAAAAATGGGAACAAAGGGTGTGCCCTTTGAGTACGTGTAGTTTTCGCTCGTGATTTGGGGAAACCATACCCGCACATGCGCGCCGCCGCTTGCGGCGGCGGGAGGCGGCCGGCCGGTGCTGGGCTCGGGTCCGGGTCTGGGTGCACTACCCGGTCTGGTTCTTTTTGAACCGGGTCTCATGGGTGTGGGTCACGCCCGCTCCGCCATCCGGATCTGAGCCGCCCAGCACAACGGCTGTCAGTAAACCATCGCGCAGTTGGGCGGTTGCTGCGGTTGAAACGAACCGTTGCAACGATTCAGACTGAACCGTTGCAACCATTCGGTTGGGTTCGGACTCTTTTACCCCTCCCGGAGCGCTATAAATAGCGCTCCATTTTCTCAAATCAAACACAAAAACTCACAGAACAGAAATCAATTTTCTGCGTTCTGAAGTGAGATCTTCTCTCTCTTTCTGTCTCGAAGTAACTTCCAACGGGAAGTGAGAAATCTGCAGGTCGGTCTTCGAAGCGACTTCCAAGAGATTTTGCAAAATTCGTTCTGAAAAAGGGCTTAGAAAATTCAACAAATTCTTTAGTAGAATTGTTGTCTGAATCTGGGACTTCCAAGCTCACGAAATATGTTTGGAGCGTGAGTGACGAATAGGATTGACTGAGAAATATGTTACACCGAGGTTGTCACAAAGAACTATTAGGGGAGATTACAGAAGTCCAAGCTCACGAAGTAATGACTGCAACTAAACGACCTCTGCTGCAGAGTTGACCACGCCTCTATGCTCTGCCTCAGTGCTGGATCGTTCCACAGTGCACTGCTTCTTTAAGCTCTAAGAAATGAGATTTGTACCAAAAAAGACACGATAGCCACTGGTGAATTTTCGATTATCGATTTACCCCATCCAATCTGCATCGGTGTAAGTAATAAGCTGTACAGAAGAATGACGTGAGAGAAATAGGCCATGCTGAATGGTTGATTTGGGGGTAGCGGAGGATCCGTTTTACAGCGCTCCAATGCTCATTGGTTGGGTCTTGCATGAATTGAGCGACCTTGTTCACTAAGAAGGCAATATCGGGCTTGGTAAAGCTTAAGTATTGTAGAGCCCCAACCATACTTCAATAGACAAAGGGGTCAAAGAGAGGTTTACCAACAACCTTTGAGAGCTTATAGGAAGTAGCCATAGGCGAGCTGATGGGCTTGATACTGTAACGCCCCGATCCCACGGATACGGGGACGTCACTGCAACGTATATACGTAGGTCAGAACTACCCTCCCGTATATACGCTAAGCATCAGTACAGACAAGAATCAGAGTACGGAAGTAAGTGGTGCATTATACATTCCAACACATGAATACAATCACAGAGTTATCACCAGAAGTGATCCAATATTACATGAATATCACATCACTAATAAGCGCAAATGCGAGAATACAAGAAAATATACAAGTATGAACAGTATGAAAGGCACTCACGAGTTTAAAAGAAAAACTCGAGGGACTCACAAGGGGCCTGGAAGGATGGAGCTCTGGATGATCGGCTGGGGATCCACGCTACCGCTGCGCTACTCTGATCCGCAAGGGGGAGAATCTACACGCTCCAAGCTCCATGACCTGGACATGAGGATCCAGGGGAGTCAAATGATACTCCCCAGGCGAGAGGTGAAGCAAAACCAAGTGGCGAGCAAGGGTGAGTACATGTCATGTAAAGCCAAGGACAAGCAATCTGATTGTCTGGCTTCAGATTACGGTTCCATGAGACTAGTACATCGAAGGAATAATCCAAACAAGGAAACCCTCATCTATATACCTTTATCTCATGTCACCATAACCCAAGCCCATTCAACTCGACTGTTCTCAGGCATGATAAGATAATGAACAAGAGGCAAGTGAATACAATGGATAAAGCAGAATATGAGCAGATAATACGATAATACTCATAAAACAGGAAATCCGATATAAAGTCCGGAACAAGTAATTATGGTAAGGCACATCACAGATTCATAGCCGTTTAAGTTGCAGGCTTTAGTATGCGTCCCATTCCACATACCTCCACTTACAACTTAAAGAGCCGGTTATAATGACACTTTATTATTACTCGTCTTACCCTGATATCTAGCTATGTGAACTAGCGTCCCAACGCACATAGATCCATATCCGAGTAAAACAAGGTTGTTATTGGAAACCAGCGGGGGTATCAACGAACTATGTTTACAGTGGGTCCCGTACATACCCGGGACCACGGCCCAGGATTGTTCCGTTGCATGGTAACGGAAACCAGCCGCAAGGCTAACAGGAGGGACTTATGTATGCCCTTATCATGATGGTACCAGTAATGAGGGAGCCAGCTCTCCCCTCGGTCCCCTGGAGGCCCACAGGTCAGACCGGAACATGTAGTTGCACAACATTCCTAAAAGCCACTGTAAACACGAACACATATTGATATCCGCATATTTCCCCCGACCCAATACAAGTTGGTCCTTTTTAGGATTCATTAGTTTAATTATCACTTTACGGGAATAACTGGAACAGGACATGATCAGGAAATCAGGAGTACATAAGTACTATATAGTCAGGTCACTGCATGTAAAGCAGGAAAACAAGTCACTGATCATGATACAGGATAATAAGGTAAGGTTCCCGTAAGGGTGATAATCACAAGTCAAGTATATCATGCTGGGTGTCAAGTGATAGCATGACAGGGTGATGATATTTAGTAAACAACCAAGCATATCAAAGGATTGATAATAGTCGGGTTAAGTCATGGCAAGAGATTGATAATAGTCAGGGCAAGTCATAGCATAACTAAAGGGTCTTGCCAAATAGTAGCATGGCAGGTGGTCAGGTGATAACACACTAGATGGTCAGGTGATATACATGTGTTAAATAAAAGCATGCAACTGACTAGTCTGAGGTAATGGTATGGCAAGGTAACATAAAGTAACCCAAAGTACAACGACCACGAAGGGTCGGCCACGCATAGTATAAAACAGTAAAAGATATAGAACATGAAATAAAATACATGGAGACTAGAACGAGAATATTTGCATAATCAATGAAATAGGGAGCAAGAGGGTAGCGAGCGAGAACACTCGCCTGAATCACCAGAAACGCCGAAAGGTCCGAAATCCACGGAATTCGGGATGCGCCATAATATATGATATATAAATATGTAGAGTGAAGAGGAGAGAGAAAGAGAAAGGGAAGATGATGTTTGTCAATAGACAAGTCAAGCAATACCAATATATGATATAAGACTCAAGGATATGGTTCATATTCAAGAAAGAAATCAACTATAACAGACAGCCAAAGTTAGTCGACTAGGTGGAAAGAGTAGTCGACTAATAAAGGGGTTAGTCGACTAACAGTCTGGTATAGTCGACTAAAACTGGGTTCCAGAGAGTTGGGTTTCTGATTCAGGAAAAGTTAGTCGACTAGGGTGGAAAGGGTAGTCGACTAACAATGATCTATAGTCGACTAATAGTTAAGGTAAGTCGACTAACTGTGATTTCCAGAGAGTTGGAATCTGGTTTCAGGAAAAGTTAGTCGACTAGGGTCAAGGGAGTAGTCGACTAATCGAGGTTACTAGTCGACTAATAAATAACCTAAGTCGACTAAAACTGTGTTCTAGAAAATGTTACGTTTCAAATAGATGAGGTAGTCGACTAATCCCTAGGTCAAGTCGACTAATCGACTGAAAACAGGATACAGAACAGATTTGTGATGGTTGTGTTTGATGATCTAAAAATATGATTTTGATGGCACAAGTATACATGAATTGTAAACAAAAGTATACTAGGAATTAGCCAAGTCTTGATGAGTAGAAATACTCACCAAAAGGAGTGGTTGATGATGGAGTGATGGTGGTGGTGATGGAAGTTGATGATGAAGAAGAAAGTGGAGGTTGGAGGTTTTGTTGTTGGTGTTGGTGAGAAGAAGTGGTGGCCGGAGATCGGGGGTCTCTCGCCGGAGTCGTGGTGGCCGGAGGCGCCGGAGGAGGTGGTGGAGGTGAAGGAGATGTTGGAGGTTAGGGTTTTGGTGAAGAGAAGAAAGAGAAAGATGAAGTGAAAATGAATAAAGAAAGGAGAAGGAAAATATTTATAGGTTTTAGATTTTGTGAAGGAGGTGCAAATAATTAAAAGAGAGGGGGTTTTTTGTAAATAGGGAGGTGAGGTGTCTCTCCTAGCCACACTTGGCTGGCCATGGTGAGGGGTGAGGTGGAGGGTGAGGTGGAGATATTTGTGGTGGAAGTAATTGGAAGATTAGAGAAGGAATTGGAAGTTGTAAAAGTTTGGGGAAAACTTAGGGTGGAAGGAAAGAAAGAAAATAGGAAAAGGAAAAGAAAATGGAAAAGGGAAATTATTCTCTTGGAAGAGAAAATGAAAAATAATGAAAGTGGCGGATTCCCGGGATTCGGTTGCGGATGCGGAAAACATTTCGGGAAAATACCGGAATCGTCCCGAAATCAAGTATCTCGGAACGTCCCACAATAAACATCAAAAATCAAGAATATTAAACTAAGAATTATAGTGAAATCCGTTTTAAGAAATACTTTATAGTTTTAAAACTAAAAATCCCGGAATCAGCTAGCTACCGACTCCGGTGGAATTTTCATAAATTCATAAAATTTCCAGAAAAAGCATGTAGATAGAAAATATGATTTTAAGAAATAATGTCTAAAGGTACTTGTAGAAATTCTAAACCGTTTGTAAACTAAAAATCCGGGAATCGGTCAGCGGCACTGGCCGACACGGTTTTGAAGATATTCTTTTTAATTGAGGAAAATTCCAGAAAATCATATAAAATCTAAAATATAGGAAATAATATTTGAAACTGAAATCGGTCAAATCTAATTACCGGAAAGATCAAATCAAGTAATACATTAGGATCGGGTCTTCGGTTCAGACTAGGGCTGACTCCGAGTCCACGAATCTAAATTTAAGACAAAACAATCATATAAACAATTCATAATACAAAATAAGTACAGAGGGTAAATCGAAAAAATACGATCAAAAATCTGAATACGCAACTAAGTACGTATTCCGGGAGCGGGGTGTTACATTCCATCCACCTTACAAAAAATTGCGTCCTCGCAATTTCGGTAAGGGGTAAAATGAACACAAAGAGGTCAAGGGTGGAATTTATACCAATTAAGATATGAAGCACTATAGGTAGGGCTCTCAGGTCGACTGAACAATAATCATCCTCCGCACTTCCGGCTGTATAAATCTTTAGAATTCCAGTTGTACTGCATATCTGATAGCCCTCCGAGAATAAGCCAGAATACTGAAGATAAAGGAAATCCTGATAGTCCTGAGCATAATAATAAAGAAGACCGATAATTAAGAATCCCGAATACCAGGCACCAATCACTCTGAAAGAATATCCGTAGAGAATTCCGACTGCTGACTTCTGAAAGATAGCCAGATCAGGATCAATCTGGAGAATACCAAGCTTCATAGAATTCACCGAAGAGATCACATAATAGCTTCATGCAGAACCAGCCACTACCTTCCTAGTCTATCATATCTTAATGTTGGTATAAGGGCTTCATAAAACCAAAACAGGGAAAGGATAGGAAGGATTAGGAATCAAAGGAAGGATGGCCAAGAAATAAATAACTCTGCACTTGTAGTTGGAATGTATAACCAAGACTCAAGTATTCCAGTTGCAAATTTCTTTACCATTAATTTGCCCTCTGGACGTACTGAGGAAGTTAGAGCCTAGGCTCTGATACCATCCTGTAACGCCCCGATCCCACGGATACGGGGACGTCACTGCAACGTATATACGTAGGTCAGAACTACCCTCCCGTATATACGCTAAGCATCAGTACAGACAAGAATCAGAGTACGGAAGTAAGTGGTGCATTATACATTCCAACACATGAATACAATCACAGAGTTATCACCAGAAGTGATCCAATATTACATGAATATCACATCACTAATAAGCGCAAATGCGAGAATACAAGGAAATATACAAGTATGAACAGTATGAAAGGCACTCACGAGTTTAAAAGAAAAACTCGAGGGACTCACAAGGGGCCTGGAAGGATGGAGCTCTGGATGATCGGCTGGGGATCCACGCTACCGCTGCGCTACTCTGATCCGCAAGGGGGAGAATCTACACGCTCCAAGCTCCATGACCTGGACATGAGGATCCAGGGGAGTCAAATGATACTCCCCAGGCGAGAGGTGAAGCAAAACCAAGTGGCGAGCAAGGGTGAGTACATGTCATGTAAAGCCAAGGACAAGCAATCTGATTGTCTGGCTTCAGATTACGGTTCCATGAGACTAGTACATCGAAGGAATAATCCAAACAAGGAAACCCTCATCTATATACCTTTATCTCATGTCACCATAACCCAAGCCCATTCAACCGACTGTTCTCAGGCATGATAAGATAATGAACAAGAGGCAAGTGAATACAATGGATAAAGCAGAATATGAGCAGATAATACGATAATACTCATAAAATAGGAAATCCGATATAAAGTCCGGAACAAGTAATTATGGTAAGGCACATCACAGATTCATAGCCGTTTAAGTTGCAGGCTTTAGTATGCGTCCCATTCCACATACCTCCACTTACAACTTAAAGAGCCGGTTATAATGACACTTTATTATTACTCGTCTTACCCTGATATCTAGCTATGTGAACTAGCGTCCCAACGCACATAGATCCATATCCGAGTAAAACAAGGTTGTTATTGGAAACCAGCGGGGGTATCAACGAACTATGTTTACAGTGGGTCCCGTACATACCCGGGACCACGGCCCAGGATTGTTCCGTTGCATGGTAACGGAAACCAGCCGCAAGGCTAACAGGAGGGACTTATGTATGCCCTTATCATGATGGTACCAGTAATGAGGGAGCCAGCTCTCCCCTCGGTCCCCTGGAGGCCCACAGGTCAGACCGGAACATGTAGTTGCACAACATTCCTAAAAGCCACTGTAAACACGAACACATATTGATATCCGCATATTTCCCCCGACCCAATACAAGTTGGTCCTTTTTAGGATTCATTAGTTTAATTATCACTTTACGGGAATAACTGGAACAGGACATGATCAGGAAATCAGGAGTACATAAGTACTATATAGTCAGGTCACTGCATGTAAAGCAGGAAACAAGTCACTGATCATGATACAGGATAATAAGGTAAGGTTCCCGTAAGGGTGATAATCACAAGTCAAGTATATCATGCTGGGTGTCAAGTGATAGCATGACAGGGTGATGATATTTAGTAAACAACCAAGCATATCAAAGGATTGATAATAGTCGGGTAAGTCATGGCAAGAGATTGATAATAGTCAGGGCAAGTCATAGCATAACTAAAGGGTCTTGCCAAATAGTAGCATGGCAGGTGGTCAGGTGATAACACACTAGATGGTCAGGTGATATACATGTGTTAAATAAAAGCATGCAACTGACTAGTCTGAGGTAATGGTATGGCAAGGTAACATAAAAGTAACCCAAAGTACAACGACCACGAAGGGTCGGCCACGCATAGTATAAAACAGTAAAAGATATAGAACATGAAATAAAATACATGGAGACTAGAACGAGAATATTTGCATAATCAATGAAATAGGGAGCAAGAGGGTAGCGAGCGAGAACACTCGCCTGAATCACCAGAAACGCCGAAAGGTCCGAAATCCACGGAATTCGGGATGCGCCATAATATATGATATATAAATATGTAGAGTGAAGAGGAGAGAGAAAGAGAGAAGGGAAGATGATGTTTGTCAATAGACAAGTCAAGCAATACCAATATATGATATAAGACTCAAGGATATGGTTCATATTCAAGAAAGAAATCAACTATAACAGACAGCCAAAGTTAGTCGACTAGGTGGAAAGAGTAGTCGACTAATAAAGGGGTTAGTCGACTAACAGTCTGGTATAGTCGACTAAAACTGGGTTCCAGAGAGTTGGGTTTCTGATTCAGGAAAAGTTAGTCGACTAGGGTGGAAAGGGTAGTGACTAACAATGATCTATAGTCGACTAATAGTTAAGGTAAGTCGACTAACTGTGATTTCCAGAGAGTTGGAATCTGGTTTCAGGAAAAGTTAGTCGACTAGGGTCAAGGGAGTAGTCGACTAATCGAGGTTACTAGTCGACTAATAAATAACCTAAGTCGACTAAAACTGTGTTCTAGAAAATGTTACGTTTCAAATAGATGAGGTAGTCGACTAATCCCTAGGTCAAGTCGACTAATCGACTGAAAACAGGATACAGAACAGATTTGTGATGGTTGTGTTTGATGATCTAAAAATATGATTTTGATGGCACAAGTATACATGAATTGTAAACAAAAGTATACTAGGAATTAGCCAAGTCTTGATGAGTAGAAATACTCACCAAAAGGAGTGGTTGATGATGGAGTGATGGTGGTGGTGATGGAAGTTGATGATGAAGAAGAAAGTGGAGGTTGGAGGTTTTGTTGTTGGTGTTGGTGAGAAGAAGTGGTGGCCGGAGATCAGGGGTCTCTCGTCGGAGTCGTGGTGGCCGGAGGCGCCGGAGGAGGTGGTGGAGGTGAAGGAGATGTTGGAGGTTAGGGTTTTGGTGAAGAGAAGAAAGAGAAAGATGAAGTGAAAATGAATAAAGAAAGGAGAAGGAAAATATTTATAGGTTTTAGATTTTGTGAAGGAGGTGCAAATAATTAAAAGAGAGGGGGGTTTTTGTAAATAGGGGAGGTGAGGTGTCTCTCCTAGCCACACTTGGCTGGCCATGGTGAGGGGTGAGGTGGAGGGTGAGGTGGAGATATTTGTGGTGGAAGTAATTGGAAGATTAGAGAAGGAATTGGAAGTTGTAAAAGTTTGGGGAAAACTTAGGGTGGAAGGAAAGAAAGAAAATAGGAAAAGGAAAAGAAAATGGAAAAGGGAAATTATTCTCTTGGAAGAGAAAATGAAAAATAATGAAAGTGGCGGATTCCCAGGATTCGGTTGCGGATGCGGAAAACATTTCGGGAAAATACCGGAATCGTCCCGAAATCAAGTATCTCGGAACGTCCCACAATAAACATCAAAAATCAAGAATATTAAACTAAGAATTATAGTGAAATCCGTTTTAAGAAATACTTTATAGTTTTAAAACTAAAAATCCCGGAATCAGCTAGCTACCGACTCCGGTGGAATTTTCATAAATTCATAAAATTCCCAGAAAAAGTATGTAGATAGAAAATATGATTTTAAGAAATAATGTCTAAAGGTACTTGTAGAAATTCTAAACCGTTTGTAAACTAAAAATCCGGGAATCGGTCAGCGGCACTGGCCGACACCGGTTTTGAAGATATTCTTTTTAATTGAGGAAAATTCCAGAAAATCATATAAAATCTAAAATATAGGAAAATAATATTTGAAACTGAAATCGGTCAAATCTAATTACCGGAAAGACCAAATCAAGTAATACATTAGGATCGGGTCTTCGTTCAGACTAGGGCTGACTCCGAGTCCACGAATCCAAATTTAAGACAAAACAATCATATAAACAATTCATAATACAAAATAAGTACAGAGGGTAAATCGAAAAATACGATCAAAAATCTGAATACGCAACTAAGTACGTATTCCGGGAGCGGGTGTTACAGATACCATCCATCTTGAGCCGGAGAAGTAAGTGACGGATGTACTTCTGTTGAGAGAGAAAGAGACTTGAGGGTGTACGGTGACACTCCACGCCCAAGAAATAGTGCAGTACGCCGAGGTCTTTTAGTGAGAACTCCTTGCCTAGTTCAAGAATAAGACGAGTCACAGCCTATCCGCCATTGCCTGTGATGATGATGTCGTTCACATAGATAAGAACCAGAAGAAGATCTATCCCGACCTGTCGGAGGAAGAGAGACGTGCCGGACTTGGAGCCCGCAAAGCCCATTGTGACTAGATAACTCCTGAGGTGAGAAACCAGGCCCGCGGACCCTGTTTGATGCCATAGATATGCGACAAAGCTTGCAGATATGATTGGGACGAGCAGGATCAATGAACTCTGTAATACCCCGTTCCTGGAATACGTACTTAGTTGCGTATTCAGTTTTTCGATCGTATTTTTTTGATTTACTTCCTGTATTTGACCGATTTCAGTTTCAAATATTATTTTCCAATATTTTAGATTTATATGATTTTCTGAAATTTTCCTGAATTAATTGAAAATCTTCAAAACCGGTGTCGACCAGTGTCGCTGATCGATTCTCGGATTTTTATCTTACAAACAGTTAGGAAATTCTAGAAAGTCCTTTAGGCATTATTTCTTAGAATCGTATTTCTTACCTAAATACTTTTTCTGGGAATTTTATGATTTTATGAAAATTCCACCGGAGTCGGTAGCTAACTGATTCCAGGATTTTTAGTTTTAAAACTATAAATTATTTCTCCAAACGAATTTCACCATGAGTCTTAAAATATTATTATTGATTTTTGGTAAATTTTACGAGTCGTTCCAAGATACTTGATTTCGGGACGATTTCGGTATTTTCCGAAATGTTTTCCGCATCTTCGACTTAAACCCGGGAAATTGTCTTTTCAATATTTTCATTTTCCAAGCCAAAGAAAATATCTTCTCCTTTTTAAATTCTTTTCTTTTTCCTTTTTCTTTATTTCTCTTCCTTCCTCCACAAGCCACAAGATTTTCCAATTTTTCAAAATTCCAACCTTTTCCAAAATTCCAACAAACTCCACACACTTCTACCATTAATGCCCCTCTTTCTCTCTCTCTTCCATGGCCGGCCAAGTGGCCAAAAGAGGACACCTCATCCTCTCCTATTTGCAAAAACCCCCTCTCTTCTACATAAATTGCACCTCCTTCACAAAATCAAAATCTTATATAAACTTTTCCTTTACATTTTTATTTCTTTTCTTCACTTCAACAAAGATTTGGCCTTCACCAAAATCCCTCCTTCACCTCAACCCCAACTCCAAAAACACCACAAAGTCATCATCTCCATCTCAAGCAACTACAACTTTTGGATTGGGATCGTGTCTATTATCGCCGAGGATCAAGTTTGTCGGCAACGCTCCTTTCGAACGCGTATAGCTCCAATTAACCATTCGTGTGAGTATTTTTACTCACCAAGACTTGTAAACTTTTTAGTACACTTGTGTTTACAATTCATGTACACTTGTGCCTTCAAAATCATACTTTTGGCCTTCAAATTCAACCATCAAATTCTGTTCTGTACCCTGTTTTCAGACCACGATTAGTCGACTTGACCTAGGAGTTAGTCGACTTGAAATCCTTATTTGAAACGACCCTTGTTCTGAAACACAGTTTTAGTCGACTTATCTTGATTATTAGTCGACTAACTTTTCCTGAAAATAAACCCCAACTCTCTGAAAATCACTGTTAGTCGACTTACCTTAACTATTAGTCGACTATAGATCATTGTTAGTCGACTACTCTTTCCACCTAGTCGACTAACTTTTCCTGAAACAGAATTCCAACTCTCTGGAACCCAGTTTTAGTCGACTATTCCAGACTGTTAGTCGACTAGAGACCACTATTAGTCGACTAACCATTCCACCTAGTCGACTAATTTAGGCTGTTTATTATAGTTGATTTCTTTTCTGAATTTGGATCATACCCTTGATACATGTGGGATATATTATTCTTGTTTATGCTTCATGAATGGTACTTCATGACCTGTTACTTGATGGATGTTACCTCTTGTTACTTCATGGCTTGTTATTGTATATTCTCATTTCATAACTTGTTAATTAATGAATATCACCACTTATCATGCTATCTCTTAACACCAAGTATGATACACTTGACTTTTGTATAAAATGGACCAACTTACATTGGGTCGGGGGAAAACATGTGGATATCAATATGTGTTCATGTTTACAGTGGTATTAGGTATGTTGTGCAACTATATTTCCGGTCTGACCTGAGGGCCTCCAGGGGACCGAGGGGAGTGCTTGCTCCCTCATTACTGGTACCATCATGACAAAGGGCATACATAAGTCCCTCCTGTTAGCCTAGCGGCTGGTTTCCGTCACCAAGCAACGGAACAATCCTGGACCGTTGTCCCGGGCATGTACGGGACCCACTGTAAACATAGTTCGTTGATAATCCCGCTGGTTTCCAATAACAACCTTGCTTTACTAGGATATGGATCTATGTGCGCTGGGACGCTGGTTCACATAGCTAGATATCACAGTAAGACAAGTAATAATATAATAGACCCTAACTGTGGATTCATTGTATTCTGACTTTATCTCTTCATGCTTTCATTTCTTGCTAATTGATATTCATTATGTTGTTCTGTCTTTCTTATTCATGTCTCTTAGCCATTTGGCTGTAGTCTGTTCATTGTTGGGAGGTCCTGACTCCCTTGGATTTGTATGTTCAGGTTCTGAAGCTTGGATCGAAGTGGAACCGTCCACAGAAGATCAAGCTTTTCTTAGTAAGCAGGCAGACTAGTTCCAGTCCTTTGTGCCAGATTTCTCTTTTTGACTCACGGGATCTTCATCCAACTCGTGAGCATTTTGTGTTCATATTGTAGATTGTACTTTTGGACTTGGTTGTGATAAAAGACACATGTAATGTGTAATAGTTTATCATATCCTGTGATAACTTTGTAGTTGTACTTTTAAGTTGGCATATGAATGAATACCACGCTTCGTTGTACTCTGATCCTTGTTGTACTATATGCTTAGCGTATATACGTGGGGGCACTTTCTGACCTGCGTATATACGTCGCAGTGACGTCCCCGTATCCGTGGGATCGGGGCGTTACATTGTAATACCCCGTTCCTGGAATACGTACTTAGTTGCGTATTCAATTTTTCGATCTTATTTTTTCGATTTACTTCCTGTATTTGACCGATTTCAGTTTCAAATATTATTTTCCAATATTTTAGATTTTATATGATTTTCTGGAATTTTCCTGAATTAATTGAAAATCTTCAAAACCGGTGTCGACCAGTGTCGCTGATCGATTCCCAGATTTTTATCTTACAAACAGTTAGGAAATTCTAGAAAGTCCTTTAGGCATTATTTCTTAGAATCGTATTTCTTACCTAAATACTTTTTCTGGGAATTTTATGATTTTATGAAAATTCCACCGGAGTCGGTAGCTAACTGATTCCGGGATTTTTAGTTTTAAAACTATAAATTATTTCTCCAAACGAATTTCACCATGAGTCTTAAAATATTATTATTGATTTTTGGTAAATTTTACGAGTCGTTCCAAGATACTTGATTTCGGGACGATTTCGGTATTTTCCGAAATGTTTTCCGCATCTTCGACTTAAACCCGGGAAATTGTCTTTTCAATATTTTCATTTTCCAAGCCAAAGAAAATATCTTCTCCTTTTTAAATTCTTTTCTTTTTCCTTTTTCTTTATTTCTCTTCCTTCCTCCACAAGCCACAAGATTTTCCAATTTTTCAAAATTCCAACCTTTTCCAAAATTCCAACAAACTCCACACACTTCTACCATTAATGCCCTCTTTCTCTCTCTCTTCCATGGCCGGCCAAGTGGCCAAAAGAGGGACACCTCATCCTCTCCTATTTGCAAAAACCCCCTCTCTTCTACATAAATTGCACCTCCTTCACAAAATCAAAATCTTATATAAACTTTTCCTTTACATTTTTATTTCTTTTCTTCACTTCAACAAAGATTTGGCCTTCACCAAATCCCTCCTTCACCTCAACCCCAACTCCAAAAACACCACAAAGTCATCATCTCCATCTCAAGCAACTACAACTTTTGGATTGGGATCGTGTCTATTATCGCCGAGGATCAAGTTTGTCGGCAACGCTCCTTTCGAACGCGTATAGCTCCAATTAACCATTCGTGTGAGTATTTTTACTCACCAAGACTTGTAAACTTTTTAGTATACTTGTGTTTACAATTCATGTACACTTGTGCCTTCAAAATCATGCTTTTGGCCTTCAAATTCAACCATCAAATTCTGTTCTGTACCCTGTTTTCAGACCACGATTAGTCGACTTGACCTAGGAGTTAGTCGACTTGAAATCCTTATTTGAAACGACCCTTGTTCTGAAACACAGTTTTAGTCGACTTATCTTGATTATTAGTCGACTAACTTTTCCTGAAAATAAACCCCAACTCTCTGGAAATCACTGTTAGTCTACTTACCTTAACTATTAGTCGACTATAGATCATTGTTAGTCGACTACTCTTTCCACCTAGTCGACTAACTTTTCCTGAAACAGAATTCCAACTCTCTGGAACCCAGTTTTAGTCGACTATTCCAGACTGTTAGTCGACTAGAGACCACTATTAGTCGACTAACCATTCCACCTAGTCGACTAATTTAGGCTGTTTATTATAGTTGATTTCTTTTCTGAATTTGGATCATACCCTTGATACATGTGGGATATATTATTCTTGTTTATGCTTCATGAATGGTACTTCATGACCTGTTACTTGATGGATGTTACCTCTTGTTACTTCATGGCTTGTTATTGTATATTCTCATTTCATAACTTGTTAATTAATGAATATCACCACTTATCATGCTATCTCTTAACACCAAGTATGATACACTTGACTTTTGTATAAAATGGACCAACTTACATTGGGTCGGGGGAAAACATGTGGATATCAATATGTGTTCATGTTTACAGTGGTATTAGGTATGTTGTGCAACTATATTTCCGGTCTGACCTGAGGGCCTCCAGGGGACCGAGGGGAGTGCTTGCTCCCTCATTACTGGTACCATCATGACAAAGGGCATACATAAGTCCCTCCTGTTAGCCTAGCGGCTGGTTTCCGTCACCAAGCAACGGAACAATCCTGGACCGTTGTCCCGGGCATGTACGGGACCCACTGTAAACATAGTTCGTTGATAATCCCGCTGGTTTCCAATAACAACCTTGCTTTACTAGGATATGGATCTATGTGCGCTGGGACGCTGGTTCACATAGCTAGATATCACAGTAAGACAAGTAATAATAATAATAGACCCTAACTGTGGATTCATTGTATTCTGACTTTATCTCTTCATGCTTTCATTTCTTGCTAATTGATATTCATTATGTTGTTCTATCTTTCTTATTCATGTCTCTTAGCCATTTGGCTGTAGTCTGTTCATTGTTGGGAGGTCCTGACTCCCTTGGATTTGTATGTTCAGGTTCTGAAGCTTGGATCGAAGTGGAACCGTCCACAGAAGATCAAGCTTTTCTTAGTAAGCAGGCAGACTAGTTCCAGTCCTTTGTGCCAGATTTCTCTTTTTGACTCACGGGATCTTCATCCAACTCGTGAGCATTTTGTGTTCATATTGTAGATTGTACTTTTGGACTTGGTTGTGATAAAAGACACATATAATGTGTAATAGTTTATCATATCCTGTGATAACTTTGTAGTTGTACTTTTAAGTTGGCATATGAATGAATACCACGCTTCGTTGTACTCTGATGCTTGTTGTACTATATGCTTAGCGTATATACGTGGGGGCACTTTCTGACCTGCGTATATACGTCGCAGTGACGTCCCCGTATCCGTGGGATCGGGGCGTTACAGGTTGGTATCAGAGCTTAGGCTCTCACACTTATAGTACAATCAAGAAGCAAATTAATGAAATTTGCTAATGCCAACTACAATGTACAAAGTTATCGAGTCCTTCTTGATTCCTTCCCTTGTGTCCTAAACTCCTTCCATTTTTCCAATTCCAGTTATCTTATCCAATTCGGTATGGAGAGAAGGACGGGTCGTAATAATTCTGGACAAGTATCGAATGGACCTGCGGGAGAGAATACCGATATTCTGAGGGTCATTCAGACGATGATGGAGAACCAGCAGCAACAGACGGAACTCCTCCGGCGAGAGTTGACAGCTCCAAAGGAACAGAGGCCGGGAAATATTTCAGACTTCAGACGGCTGCAACCAGCCATATTCACGGGTGAAGAGAAACCCCTGGATGCTGAGCAATGGCTGACAGATACCTCAGACTTGTTGAATGCAGCTCGAGTTCCAAAGGAGAATCAGGTGGAGGTTGCTAAGATTCAATTGAAGGATATAGCCAGAACATGGTGGCTAGCTGAGGAGGAAAGATTGGAGAAGCCTGTCACCTGGGACACATTCTCCAAGAGTTTCTATAACAGATTCTTCCCTGCCACTGCTCAGAAGGACATGGAAGAGCAGTTTATCCGACTTCAGCAATGGAATAGGTCCGTGGACGAGTATGCCGCGGAATTTCTCAGACTTAGCCGCTTTGCTCCATACATGGTTACTGATGAGGAGAAGCGGGCAAGTAGATTTCAGCAGGGCTTGCAGATGGACATCCAGGTCTTCTTAATGCCCCAGCAGCTGAAGACTTATTCAGAAGTTCTCACCATAGCTCGAGAAGTGGAGCGTGGGCTAGAGAAGAAGCAAGTGAACCAGATGAGAAACCAGGCCATGAAGAGGCCATTTCCACCAATAGGAAGAGGAGGCCCATACAGAGCAGCAAAGGTTCAGACAATGAGGCAACCATTCCGACCAGCTCCTTACCAGACGGCCCAACCATTATCCTTCTGTAGCTATTGTCAGAAACCAGGTCACATTCGACAGAATTGCTGTAGGGCAAATGGATTATGCTTGGTATGTGGTTCCCGAGACCATTCCATAGAAGCCTGTCCACACAGAAGAATGGGGATAGCCGGCCAAGCTTTGCCAGCAGTACAGGGACCAAATGGACAGAGATCACTTCCAGGGCCACTTGGACAGAGGAACCAAGGACCGATGATCAGGAGAGCTCCTCCCCCTCCTCCACATCAAGCTATTCGCCCAGTCCAAAGAGGAGCTAGGACTGCTGCAGGGCGTGGAAGGGGACAAGCTTACAACTTGACGGAAGAAGAGGCTGAGACTTCTGAGGAAGTGATAACAGGTAAAATCAGGGTACACTCAAAACCTGTTTTAGCCCTCTTCGATTCAGGAGCTTCTCATTGTTATATCTCAGATCATTTTGTGGCATTGCATTCTATACCTGTTAGATCTTTAGACCACAAATGGGAGATTAGTACAGGGAATGGAGTAGTCATATCTACTAGAGTTCGCACTGATTGTCCAGTAGAACTTTGTAACAAGACCTTGGCCATAGATATGCTCGTGCTAGACACCAAAGGGTACGACGTAATCTTAGGCATGACCTGGCTCAGTCAATATTATGCAGTTATTGACTGTAGGGAGAAGAAGATTAATTTCAGAATCCCTCTTCAGCCTGAATTCCAATTTAGTGGGGAAGTGAAGTCTACCAAGAGAAAGACTCGGATGACTAGTTCAGAGATTCAGAAGGGCACACCGGTGTGGGATGAATTCCCGGGAGTGTTTGCTGAAATCTCAGGACTTCCACCTGAAAGGATGATTGAGTTCTCTATTGGTACTGTGCCTGGAGCAGCTCCTATATCCAAGGCTCCGTACAGGATGGCACCGACGGAGTTAGAGATTCTAAAGAAGCAGCTGCAGGAATACTCTGATAAGGGATTGATTCGGCCAAGCACTTCACCATGGGGAGCTCCAGTATTATTGGCAAACAAGAAGGATGGTGGTAAAAGGCTTTGTATTGATTATAGAGAATTGAACAAAGTTACCATCAAGAACAAGTATCCCTTACCAAGGATTGATGATCTGTTTGATCAGCTTCATGGAGCCCGAGTATTCTCTAAATTAGATTTACAATCGGGTTACCATCAGCTTAGGGTGAAGAAAGAGGATATTCCGAAGACGGCATTCAGGACCCGTTATGGCCACTATGAGTTTCTAGTTATGCCTTTCGGAGTCACCAATGTCCCTGCAGTTTTCATGGATTTGATGAACAGAGTGTTCTCGCCCTATTTGGATCAGTTTGTAGTTGTTTTTATAGATGACATCCTGATCTATTCAAAGAACAACAGGGAGCATGCAGAACACTTGAGGATAGTATTGCAGACTCTCCAGCAGGAGCAGCTTCATACTAAGAGGAGCAAGTGTGACTTTTGGTTGGACAGTATAGCCTTCCTTGGACACATGGTTTCAGCAGAAGGAATTTCAGTTGATCCCAGCAAAGTCCAGGCAGTGAAGGACTGGCCAACTCCAAGGACGGTGACTGAAGTTAAGAGTTTTATTGGACTAGCCGGATATTACAGACGCTTTGTCCAAGATTTCTCTAAGATTGCAGCCCCGTTAACCAAGCTCACCCGGAAAGGGAAAAGGTACATATGGACAGAAGAATGTACTGCAGCCTTTGAGCAATTGAAGCAAAGACTCATTTCAGCTCCAATCTTGAGGACTCCCTCAGGAAGAGGAGGGATGGTCATATTCAGTGATGCATCAGGAAAAGGCCTGGGGTGTGTACTAATGCAACATGATCATGTTATAGCTTATGCATCCAGACAACTGAAGCTTCATGAACGGAATTACCCAACTCATGACTTGAGCTAGCAGCTGTTATATTTGCCTTAAAGATTGGAGGCATTATCTTCTGGGAGACAAAGTGTTGATATACACGGATCACAAGAGCCTCAAATATATTTTCACACAGAAGGAATTGAACATGAGGCAGAGGCGGTGGCTGGAGCTAATGGCGGACTATGATATAGACTTGCAATATCATCCGGGCAAGGTCAATACAGTTCCAGATGCACTGAGCAGGAAGCCAGAGAATAGAGTACTAGTCCAACTTACTCAACAGAACGAGTTGATCCAAGACATCATAAGATTGGACTTGATGATAGTTCAAGGAACTGATAAGGCAGGACAGTTCTTGACCTTGCAGATTCAGTCAGCATTGATAGATGAGATCAAGGAAGCTCAAAAAGAAGACCCCAGATTACAGCAATTCCGAGCTCAAGTAGAGGCTGGATTGAGGACTGATATCAGTATTCATCCGGATGATGCCTTGTATTTTGGTAGCAGACTTTGTGTTCCCCAAGGAGAAGTTCGACAGAAGATTCTAGCAGAAGCACACAGTTCAGCCTATTCTATACACCCAGGGGGAAACAAAATATATCAAGACATAAAGAAGCAGTTTTGGTGGAATGCTATGAAAAGGGAGATAGCCCAGTATGTAGCCAAGTGCTTAGTTTGTCAGCAGATAAAGATAGAACATCAGAGGACAGCTGGACTTCTACAACCCTTACCAATACCCGAATGGAAGTGGGAGCACATCACCATGGATTTTGTTACGGCATTACCTCGTAGTCCTAAGGGTAATAATGCTGTATGGGTAATCATTGATCGCCTCACCAAATCAGCTCACTTCATACCATTCAGGGTAGGTCAGACAACAGAGGTTTGGCAGACAAGTACATGAAGGAGATAGTTCGTCTACATGGAGTTCCAGTTAGTATTTTATCAGACAGAGACACAAGATTCAGATCACATTTCTGGGAAAGTCTCCAAGAAAGTCTAGGAACTCGTCTGAAATTCAGTACTTCCTATCACCCTCAGACAGACGGACAATCTGAAAGGACTATCCAGATTCTTGAAGACATGTTGCGGGCTTGCATGATTGAATTCAAGGGATCATGGGAAGATCATCTTCACTTGGCTGAATTTTCTTATAATAACAGCTATCAGGCAAGTATCAAGATGGCACCATTTGAAGCATTGTATGGAAGGAAGTGTAGGTCACCGATTTGTTGGGACGAAGTCGGTGAGAGGAGACTTTTGGGGCCAGAGATCCTGATTCAGACAACAGATAAAGTCAGAATCATCAGAGATCACCTCAGGGCAGCTCAGAGTCGGCAGAAAAGTTGGGCTGACACTCAAAGAAGGCCATTGGAATTCCAGACAGGAGATCATGTGTTTTTGAAGATATCACCTACAAAAGGAGTAATCCGGTTCGGTACTCGTGGAAAGCTTAGTCCGAGATATATTGGCCCATTCGAGATTTTGGACCGTGTGGGAGATGTGTCTTATCGATTGGCATTACCGCCATCGTTGGACGGAGTTCACAATGTATTCCACGTATCACAGTTGAGGAAGTATGTCAAGGATGATAGTCATATCCTGGATCACTCCGAACTGGAACTACAACCGGATTTATCATATCAAGAGCAACCGATGGCCATTTTGGACAGAAGTGTCAAGACATTGAAGAATAAGGCAATACCATTAGTGTTGGTGTCTTGGAACAGGCATGCGCCAGGAGAGGCCACGTGGGAACGAGAGGATGTTATCCGTGAGCGTTATCCGCAACTCTTCACAACTTGATTGGTAAAATTCTTTCTTCTTATCCTTCTCTACCGTTACCTTTCATTTCCTGAAATTTCGAGGACGAAATTTTTTGTAAGGTGGATGGATTGTAATACCCCGTTCCTGGAATACGTACTTAGTTGCGTATTCAGTTTTTCGATCGTATTTTTTCGATTTACTTCCTGTATTTGACCGATTTCAGTTTCAAATATTATTTTCCAATATTTTAGATTTTATATGATTTTCTGGAATTTTCCTGAATTAATTGAAAATCTTCAAAACCGGTGTCGACCAGTGTCGCTGATCGATTCCCAGATTTTTATCTTACAAACAGTTAGGAAATTCTAGAAAGTCCTTTAGGCATTATTTCTTAGAATCGTATTTCTTACCTAAATACTTTTTCTGGGAATTTTATGATTTTATGAAAATTCCACCGGAGTCGGTAGCTAACTGATTCCGGGATTTTTAGTTTTAAAACTATAAATTATTTCTCCAAACGAATTTCACCATGAGTCTTAAAATATTATTATTGATTTTTGGTAAATTTTACGAGTTGTTCCAAGATACTTGATTTCGGGACGATTTCGGTATTTTCCGAAATGTTTTCCGCATCTCCGACTTAAACCCGGGAAATTGTCTTTTCAATATTTTCATTTTCCAAGCCAAAGAAAATATCTTCTCCTTTTTAAATTCTTTTCTTTTTCCTTTTTCTTTATTTCTCTTCCTTCCTCCACAAGCCACAAGATTTTCCAATTTTCCAAAATTCCAACCTTTTCCAAAATTCCAACAAACACCACACACTTCTACCATTAATGCCCCTCTTTCTCTCTCTCTTCCATGGCCGGCCAAGTGGCCAAAAGAGGGACACCTCATCCTCTCCTATTTGCAAAAACCCCCTCTCTTCTACATAAATTGCACCTCCTTCACAAAATCAAAATCTTATATAAACTTTTTCTTTACATTTTTATTTCTTTTCTTCACTTCAACAAAGATTTGGCCTTCACCAAAATCCCTCCTTCACCTCAACCCCAACTCCAAAAACACCACAAAGTCATCATCTCCATCTCAAGCAACTACAACTTTTGGATTGGGATCGTGTCTATTATCGCCGAGGATCAAGTTTGTCGGCAACGCTCCTTTCGAACGCGTATAGCTCCAATTAACCATTCGTGTGAGTATTTTTACTCACCAAGACTTGTAAACTTTTTAGTATACTTGTGTTTACAATTCATGTACACTTGTGCCTTCAAAATCATGCTTTTGGCCTTCAAATTCAACCATCAAATTCTGTTCTGTACCCTGTTTTCAGACCACGATTAGTCGACTTGACCTAGGAGTTAGTCGACTTGAAATCCTTATTTGAAACGACCCTTGTTCTGAAACACAGTTTTAGTCGACTTATCTTGATTATTAGTCGACTAACTTTTCCTGAAAATAAACCCCAACTCTCTGGAAATCACTGTTAGTCGACTTACCTTAACTATTAGTCGACTATACATCATTGTTAGTCGACTACTCTTTCCACCTAGTCGACTAACTTTTCCTGAAACAGAATTCCAACTCTCTGGAATCCAGTTTTAGTCGACTATTCCAGATTGTTAGTCGACTAGAGACCACTATTAGTCGACTAACCATTCCACCTAGTCGACTAATTTAGGCTGTTTATTATAGTTGATTTCTTTTCTGAATTTGGATCATACCCTTGATACATGTGGGATATATTATTCTTGTTTATGCTTCATGAATGGTACTTCATGACCTGTTACTTGATGGATGTTACCTCTTGTTACTTCATGGCTTGTTATTGTATATTCTCATTTCATAACTTGTTAATTAATGAATATCACCACTTATCATGCTATCTCTTAACACCAAGTATGATACACTTGACTTTTGTATAAAATGGACCAACTTACATTGGGTCGGGGGAAAACATGTGGATATCAATATGTGTTCATGTTTACAGTGGTATTAGGTATGTTGTGCAACTATATTTCCGGTCTGACCTGAGGGCCTCCAGGGGACCGAGGGGAGTGCTTGCTCCCTCATTACTGGTACCATCATGACAAAGGGCATACATAAGTCCCTCCTGTTAGCCTAGCGGCTGGTTTCCGTCACCAAGCAACGGAACAATCCTGGACCGTTGTCCCGGGCATGTACGGGACCCACTGTAAACATAGTTCGTTGATAATCCCGCTGGTTTCCAATAACAACCTTGCTTTACTAGGATATGGATCTATGTGCGCTGGGACGCTGGTTCACATAGCTAGATATCACAGTAAGACAAGTAATAATAATAATAGACCCTAACTGTGGATTCATTGTATTCTGACTTTATCTCTTCATGCTTTCATTTCTTGCTAATTGATATTATTATGTTGTTCTATCTTTCTTATTCATGTCTCTTAGCCATTTGGCTGTAGTCTGTTCATTGTTGGAGGTCCTGACTCCCTTGGATTTGTATGTTCAGGTTCTGAAGCTTGGATCGAAGTGGAACCGTCCACAGAAGATCAAGCTTTTCTTAGTAAGCAGGCAGACTAGTTCCAGTCCTTTGTGCCAGATTTCTCTTTTTGACTCACGGGATCTTCATCCAACTCGTGAGCATTTTGTGTTCATATTGTAGATTGTACTTTTGGACTTGGTTGTGATAAAAGACACATGTAATGTGTAATAGTTTATCATATCCTGTGATAACTTTGTAGTTGTACTTTTAAGTTGGCATATGAATGAATACCACGCTTCGTTGTACTCTGATCCTTGTTGTACTATATGCTTAGCGTATATACGTGGGGGCACTTTCTGACCTGCGTATATACGTCGCAGTGACGTCCCCGTATCCGTGGGATCGGGGCGTTACATTGTAATACCCCGTTCCTGGAATACGTACTTAGTTGCGTATTCAATTTTTCGATCGTATTTTTTCGATTTACTTCCTGTATTTGACCGATTTCAGTTTCAAATATTATTTTCCAATATTTTAGATTTTATATGATTTTCTGGAATTTTCCTGAATTAATTGAAAATCTTCAAAACCGGTGTCGACCAGTGTCGCTGATCGATTCCCGGATTTTTATCTTACAAACAGTTAGGAAATTCTAGAAAGTCCTTTAGGCATTATTTCTTAGAATCGTATTTCTTACCTAAATACTTTTTCTGGGAATTTTATGATTTTATGAAAATTCCACCAGAGTCGGTAGCTAACTGATTCCGGGATTTTTAGTTTTAAAACTATAAATTATTTCTCCAAACGAATTTCACCATGAGTCTTAAAATATTATTATTGATTTTTGGTAAATTTTACGAGTCGTTCCAAGATACTTGATTTCGGGACGATTTCGGTATTTTCCGAAATGTTTTCCGCATCTTCGACTTAAACCCGGGAAATTGTCTTTTCAATATTTTCATTTTCCAAGCCAAAGAAAATATCTTCTCCTTTTTAAATTCTTTTCTTTTTCCTTTTTCTTTATTTCTCTTCCTTCCTCCACAAGCCACAAGATTTTCCAATTTTCCAAAATTCTAACCTTTTCCAAAATTCCAACAAACTCCACACACTTCTACCATTAATGCCCCTCTTTCTCTCTCTCTTCCATGGCCGGCCAAGTGGCCAAAAGAGGGACACCTCATCCTCTCCTATTTGCAAAAACCCCCTCTCTTCTACATAAATTGCACCTCCTTCACAAAATCAAAATCTTATATAAACTTTTCCTTTACATTTTTATTTCTTTTCTTCACTTCAACAAAGATTTGGCCTTCACCAAAATCCCTCCTTCACCTCAACCCCAACTCCAAAAACACCACAAAGTCATCATCTCCATCTCAAGCAACTACAACTTTTGGATTGGGATCGTGTCTATTATCGCCGAGGATCAAGTTTGTCGGCAACGCTCCTTTCGAACGCGTATAGCTCCAATTAACCATTCGTGTGAGTATTTTTACTCACCAAGACTTGTAAACTTTTTAGTATACTTGTGTTTACAATTCATGTACACTTGTGCCTTCAAAATCATGCTTTTGGCCTTCAAATTCAACCATCAAATTCTGTTCTGTACCCCGTTTTCAGACCACGATTAGTCGACTTGACCTAGGAGTTAGTCGACTTGAAATCCTTATTTGAAACGACCCCTGTTCTGAAACACAGTTTTAGTCGACTTATCTTGATTATTAGTCGACTAACTTTTCCTGAAAATAAACCCCAACTCTCTGGAAATCACTGTTAGTCGACTTACCTTAACTATTAGTCGACTATAGATCATTGTTAGTCGACTACACTACCCTTTCCACCATAGTCGACTAACTTTTCCTGAAACAGAATTCCAACTCTCTGGAACCCAGTTTTAGTCGACTAGTCCAGACTGTTAGTCGACTAGAGACCACTATTAGTCGACTAACCATTCCACCTAGTCGACTAATTTAGGCTGTTTATTATAGTTGATTTCTTCTCTGAATTTGGATCATACCCTTGATGCATGTGGGATATATTATTCTTGTTTATGCTTCATGAATGGTACTTCATGACCTGTTACTTGATGGATGTTACCTCTTGTTACTTCATGGCTTGTTATTGTATATTCTCATTTCATAACTTGTTAATTAATGAATATCACCACTTATCATGCTATCTCTTAACACCAAGTATGATACACTTGACTTTTGTATAAAATGGACCAACTTACATTGGGTCGGGGGAAAACATGTGGATATCAATATGTGTTCATGTTTACAGTGGTATTAGGTATGTTGTGCAACTATATTTCCGGTCTGACCTGAGGGCCTCCAGGGGACCGAGGGGAGTGCTTGCTCCCTCATTACTGGTACCATCATGATAAAGGGCATACATAAGTCCCTCCTGTTAGCCTAGCGGCTGGTTTCCGTCACCAAGCAACGGAACAATCCTGGACCGTTGTCCCGGGCATATACGGGACCCACTGTAAACATAGTTCGTTGATACCCCCGCTGGTTTCCAATAACAACCTTGCTTTACTAGGATATGGATCTATGTGCGCTGGGACGCTGGTTCACATAGCTAGATATCACAGTAAGACAAGTAATAATAATAAAGGACGTTAACTGTGGATCTATTGTATTCGGACTTTTACTCTTCATGCTTCCATTACTTGCTAATTGGTATTCATTATACTGTTCCAACTCTCATATTCTTGTCTCTTAGCCATTTGGCTGTAGCCTGTTCGTTGTTGGGAGGTCCTGACTCCCTTGGATTTGTATATTCAGGTTCCGAAGCTTGGATCGAAGTGGAGCCTTCCACAGAGGATCAAGCTTTTCTTAGTGAGCAGGCAGACTAGTCCCAGTCCTTTGTGCCAGATTTCTCTTTTTGACTCACGGGATCTTCATCCTACTCGTGAGCATTTTGTGTTCATATTGTACCTTTTACTTTTGGACTTGGTTGTGATAAAAGATACATGTAATGTGTAATATTTTATCATATCTTGTGATAACTTGTACTTGTACTTTTAAGTTGGCATATGTATGTATATCACGCTTTGTCGTGTACTCTGATCCTTATTGTACTAAATGCTTAGCGTATATACGTGGGGGCATTTTCTGACCTACGTATATACGTCGCAGTGACGTCTCCGTATCCGTGGAATCGGGGCGTTACAGGTTGGTATCAGAGCTTAGGCTCTCACACCTATAGTACAATCAAGCAGCAAATTAATGAAATTTGCTAATGCCAACTACAATGTACAAAGTTATCGAGTCCTTCTTGATTCCTTCCCTTGTGTCCTAAACTCCTTCCATTTTTCCAATTCCAGTTATCTTATCCCAATTCGGTATGGAGAGAAGGACGGGTCGTAATAATTCTGGACAAGTATCGAATGGACCTGCGGGAGAGAATACCGATATTCTGAGGGTCATTCAGACGATGATGGAGAACCAGCAGCAACAGACGGAACTCCTCCGGCAAGAGTTGATAGCTCCAAAGGAACAGAGGCCGGGAAATATTTCAGACTTCAGACGGCTGCAACCAGCCATATTCACGGGTGAAGAGAAACCCCTGGATGCTGAGCAATGGCTGACAGATACCTCAGACTTGTTGAATGCAGCTCGAGTTCCAAAGGAGAATCAGGTGGAGGTTGCTAAGATTCAATTGAAGGATATAGCCAGAACATGGTGGCTAGCTGAGGAGGCAAGATTGGAGAAGCCTGTCACCTGGGACACATTCTCCAAGAGTTTCTATAGCAGATTCTTCCCTGCCACTGCTCAGAAGGACATGGAAGAGCAGTTTATCCGACTTCAGCAATGGAATAGGTCCGTGGACGAGTATGCCGCGGAATTTCTCAGACTTAGCCGCTTTGCTCCATACATGGTAACTGATGAGGAGAAGCGGGCAAGTAGATTTCAGCAGGGCTTGCAGATGGACATCCAGGTCTTCTTAATGCCCCAGCAGCTGAAGACTTATTCAGAAGTTCTCACCATAGCTCGAGAAGTGGAGCGTGGGCTAGAGAAGAAGCAAGTGAACCAGATGAGGAACCAGGCCATGAAGAGGCCATTTCCACCAATAGGAAGAGGAGGCCCATACAGAGCAGCAAAGGTTCAGACAATGAGGCAACCATTCCGACCAGCTCCTTACCAGACGGCCCAACCATTATCCTTCTGTAGCTATTGTCAGAAACCAGGTCACATTCGACAGAATTGCTGTAGGGCAAATGGATTATGCTTGGTATGTGGTTCCCGAGACCATTCCATAGAAGCCTGTCCACACAGAAGAATGGGGATAGCCGGCCAAGCTTTGCCAGCACTACAGGGACCAAATGGACAGAGATCACTTCCAGGGCCACTTGGACAGAGGAACCAAGGACCGATGATCGGGAGAGCTCCTCCCCCTCCTCCACAACAAGCTATTCGCCCAGTCCAAAGAGGAGCTAGGACTGCTGCAGGGCGTGGAAGGGGACAAGCTTACAACTTGACGGAAGAAGAGGCTGAGACTTCTGAGGAAGTGATAACAGGTAAAATCAGGGTACACTCAAAACCTGTTTTAGCCCTCTTCGATTCCGGAGCTTCTCATTGTTATATCTCAGATCATTTTGTGGCATTGCATTCTATACCTGTTAGATCTTTAGACCACAAATGGGAGATTAGTACAGGGAATGGAGTAGTCATATCTACTAGAGTTTGCACTGATTGTCCAGTAGAACTTTGTAACAAGACCTTGGCCATAGATATGCTCGTGCTAGACACCAAAGGGTACGACGTAATCTTAGGCATGACCTGGCTCAGTCAATATTATGCAGTTATTGACTGTAGGGAGAAGAAGATTAATTTCAGAATCCCTCTTCAGCCTGAATTCCAATTTAGTGGGGAAGTGAAGTCTACCAAGAGAAAGACTCGGATGACTAGTTCAGAGATTCAGAAGGGCACACCGGTGTGGGATGAATTCCCGGGAGTGTTTGCTGAAATCTCAGGACTTCCACCTGAAAGGATGATTGAGTTCTCTATTGGTACTGTGCCTGGAGCAGCTCCTATATCCAAGGCTCCGTACAGGATGGCACCGACGAAGTTAGAGATTCTAAAGAAGCAGCTGCAGGAATACTCTGATAAGGGATTGATTCGGCCAAGCACTTCACCATGGGGAGCTCCAGTATTATTGGCAAACAAGAAGGATGGTGGTAAAAGGCTTTGTATTGATTATAGAGAATTGAACAAAGTTACCATCAAGAACAAGTATCCCTTACCAAGGATTGATGATCTGTTTGATCAGCTTCATGGAGCCCGAGTATTCTCTAAATTAGATTTACAATCGGGTTACCATCAGCTTAGGGTGAAGAAAGAGGATATTCCGAAGACGGCATTCAGGACCCGTTATGGCCACTATGAGTTTCTAGTTATGCCTTTCGGAGTCACCAATGCCCCTGCAGTTTTCATGGATTTGATGAACAGAGTGTTCTCGCCCTATTTGGATCAGTTTGTAGTTGTTTTATAGATGACATCCTGATCTATTCAAAGAACAACAGGGAGCATGCAGAACACTTGAGGATAGTATTGCTGTAGGGGGCCGGAAAGTTTGGTGGTCGGAGAAAGTGGTTTTAGCTGTAAAAGATTTCCTTGATTCAAGCGAAACGATTACAACCAAAAGAACTACTCTTCCCTCTTTTCCAGTTACAAGGGAGGGAGGATGTCTGAATCTTCCCTTTGTTTAAAGCTGGGTTCTTCGTGTGGCGATGGAGAGTGAATCTTGTTCTCCGTTGACCAGATGACCGTCCTGGACCGTCGGGGGTCTTCTCTTCGGTCGGTAGAAAGAGTAACTCAGCTCCGTCTACCAAAACTCTCAAAGAGGAGGTAGGCGAAGAGCGGCTAGTACTCAGTAAGCTCGCTGAAGAGTCGTGTTTCTCTCTTGATGATCCTCCTGCCTGGATTCGATCGATTTTGATGATGCCCTATCTCAAAGCTCTCTCTCTTCAAAACTCCGATCTTCTGCCAAGCTTCGATCCTCTCAAGCCTCTCTCTTTTTAAGCTTCTCTCCAAAAACTCCGATCCTCTCTTCATAGCAAACAAGGCTATTTATAGGGATCTCAGGGGGTGAAGGTGCCTCCTGAAAACGCTCCCGAATGAGGGGCCACTACCCGCTACATGCGCGGTGACTGGCCCCGCAATCAGGGCAGTTGCAACTGAGACGCGGGCGTTGGGCCGAACGCGCCTTGAAGTTTGAGACGCGGGCGTCGAGCCAAACGCGCCTTGAAGTTTGAGACGCGGGCTTCGGGCCTTCACGTCTGGATGCTGAGGCGAGGGCGTCGGGCCGATGCGCCTGGATGCTGAGACGCGGGCGTCGGGCCGATGCGCCTTGATGCTGAGACGCGGGCGTCGGGCCGACGCGTCTTGATGCTGAGACGCGGGCTTCGGGCCGACGCGTCTGAACGTTGTGACGCGGGTGTAGAGCCAACGCGTCTTAATGCTGAGACGCGAGCATCGATTTCTCGCGTCTAGAGCTTGAGACTCTGCTTCCTTAATGGCTGGTCTGTTTAGTCATTTTTAGACAGCCTACAGAACCCCCTCCAAAGTTTCTGATATTCCGCAGTTGAATGGGACGGATTTCGGAATACTTTGGATCTTTAGCCGTGTTCGCGTTTTGTGACTGGACTGTTGATGCTTCGGGTTTGATCTTATCTGGAATTGGTCTTCGTGAGTGTACTGTTGAACTCTTTGAAGCCGTCAGAGTTGATCATGTTGAGTGTCTAGATACACAGTCTAGACCTCCCGATTGCTTTTAGTCTGTCACGGGTGCGCTTTTGGCCGGGAGTGGTTGGTTGTCTGTTTGCGTCAGTGTACTGTTGAACCGACTTTGCAGAAGTAGGAGACTGGACGCAGGTTCCTTTTTGAAAAAGCAGAGACTGCTTTAAAGACGCGACTTCTTAGCGAGACGCGATGTTTGGCCTGTTTGAGGGGACGCGGGCTTTGGAGAGACGCATCTCTTGAAATGCAGACGCGATTTTCTGGGTGTATTTATGATGATGCTGACGGGGCATGTCCACCGAAGAGCCGCGTACTTTGGGACGCGCACCTGTGCCATGTCATGATTACGCCGCCAGCTGGCCTGGGGAAACGGCGAGATTTCGCCTTTTGGCGCGCGGATCCCCCGGTTCATTAAATGAACTGCTCCACGTGTCAACTTCTGACTTGTGGCGGGGTCGCGACGCATGATCTTCCCTGTTCAAACAATGATTTGGTTCCACGCGTCAGGCAGCGATTCGCTGCAGCGTTTATTGGGCCAAACGCTGCGTATCTTCGCGAATCTCTGTGCCTATAAAAGGCAACAGTTAGAGAGATGTATCTTCTTCTCCGAACGAACGCATCTTCTGAGAAAAAGAACTTCCTTCTCTGTTCAACTATTCATCTCCTCGCTCGGATTTCTTGATCTTCAATGGCTCCCAAGACGAAACCGACTGCATCGACCTCAAGGGCGACCGTCGCCGAGGCTGAGAGAGATGCTTCCTCTGCGCAGGAGGGTGTTTTCCGAGGTAAAAATGCACCTTTGGTGTGGGTTCCGCCATTAAAACATGTTCATAGAACCCTAAGAACCTTTAACACAAGATCGTGTTTGATTCTCGGACGCTGTCCTTGAGATGATAACCGGGGCGCGGGCCTGATGATCCGACGCTGGTGAACTCTGCACTCTGGGTCCTTCACTTAGAATATTTCTAATTGTGAAGGTCTCTGGACGCGTTTTGTAGAACGCGGATTTGATCCATGCGTTCTGTGCCGCGTTTTGTGCCATCAGGCGCTGGCGTCCGAGTCCAAGCACTTTGAAATTTCACAAGTCTTGGTTTGCAGAACGCAGCTTTGCAGGTCTGGACGCGGATTCGAAAAATTCCTGCGTCCAGTATCTCTTCTGCGTTTTGGTGCAAGTTCGCAGGTCTGGACGCGGATGATAACTCCTGCGTCCAATGTCTCGGCTGCGTTTTGAATTATGAACACTTTGCGTCTTCCCTTATTTTTGGCAAAGTATCTGACCAAGTGTCTTTTTCTTTTGCAGTGCCGCATGTTTCAGGTTCACTCGCCAAGATGCACCATTTCGGCCGCGTGGGTGGTGCCGACCACCGTCTGACTTTTGCACTGCGAAGGACCATACCTGTGACTGCTGACAGGTCGCCAGTTCGCAGGGAAATGATTGCCCATGTTAATGAGAGGACTTCTCGGGTGCTTATGACCGATGCAGTCTTCGCAACGGATACCCACATCAAGCTGGAGAAGCCTGCTTTCTTCTTTGGAGATCATATTTATGATGATGGCCGTCGTGTGTCTGAGGGGACCTATAAATGGCTCCGTGAGATAAAGGGCGGAAGATTCTTTCTTCCAGACATGGAGAGGATGTTCCCGATGTCCTACTTTCAACACATGTCTGTTCCCCGACAGATGGAATGGGACATTTCCCAGTATATCCCTGAGATCGCCCTTGGTGACTTTGGCCTCCAAAAGGTAGACCGCCATGATAGTCATGACGGGTCAGTTGTCGGACTGTTCCCTGCATCGTCCAAGCCTGAAATCCCAATTGGAGAGATCCCGGAGCTTGCTACCACCTTCCTCAATTCCTTCATAGAAGCAGGGGGTGACTATCCTGTCGACTTCCGTGCGTATGGATGGGTCCATTCTCCAGAGAATTATTGGTGGGGTAGGATGGTGGGTTTTGTCCTTACCAATCTTGAGGGGCCGCTGAAGCGTGTGGGGCTGTACCCAGCAGTCAGGGCTGTGCAGTGGGGCGTCCCGATGAGTTCCCATAACTTCTTTGGGATTCTGGAACGCTACAATCCTCGGACGGGGACATTCTTTACTCCGGTTGGAGAGATGGGCCTTGCCCTACACGAATTGTATGAGGTCTCCGGGTTGTCGTCAGGGGATATTCCTTACGAGGAATTTGTCCCAACCACCAGGGAGCTGCGCCTTTTGGAAAAAGAATCTCCTCAAGTGTACGAGACCTACTGGGAGGTGATGTGCCATTTCTACATCTGCGGTCAGACAACTGCCTGGAGGTCAGGAGGCGTCAAGCAACTATCCTGGGCTGATTATTTGTTTAATAATGTCAGCAATAAAGATCTCCCAGTAATCCGACTAGCTCCTAGTTCTGGTGGGGAAGTTGAAGACAGGATCGACGCATCTTCTGACAAGTTCTACACCACGGAGTCGAATGAGGACGGCTTCGACCCTGACTTGGTCTTTGAGAGCTTTCACCATCAAGCCCGGACCCCTATTTCTGATCAGGCGCTGTTGGCGGGCTTCCTGATGTTGTGGCTGAAGAGGTGTGTGGTGCCCACGCTACCACATGAAGTTATTGTGGCAGATGTGGTGTACCCGGCGGTACTCTTGGCTCATGGCCACCCCATAGCCCTTCTTCCCGCCGTGGTGGCTGGTATTCAAAGCGGGCTGCGGGTGTTGACCAAGAGCTTCTGCGGACCCCCAAAGACTGCTAATTCTCGTGGGGAGCCGTATACCGACTCAGAGGGGAACCCGACGGTGAAGCACCCCAACCCGCGAATTGAGCTGCCTTACACGTACCTCATGGCTTGGTACGTGATGCATTGCCCGTCTCTAATGACGGCAGCGCGTGGGAGCGTGGATCATATCCCATTTGTGCAGCGGCTGGAACGTTCAGAGTGGCATGACACCTACCTGTATTACATTAGGAAGCGTCTTTCCTGTGCCGCCAATTACCAGCTCAACCGCTGCTTTCCAGAGGTTCAAGGTGCAGCCCCCGGGGAGCTGTTCACGGATGTCGCTGGGCGGGATGACTTCTCGCAATTGCCTGCTGGAGCCTTCTGGTGGTTGATCAATATACGACCAGGATATGTGCTGTTTCGCCAAGGAACTTCCTGCACTATCGAGCCGTATATGCCAAGTCGTTTTGCCCGGCAATTTGGTTATGATCAGCTTTACGTCGGGAATCCCAATGCTCAACTTGCCTTTGACGGGAATCTGTTCGAAGGCGCTCGGGCTTGGTATTACAGTGTGGCTGGAGGGACGGGAGCAACGTTCCATCTACCCGACGAGGCGCCTAAGTGCCGTATGAGCTTCAGCTTCTGTATTTGGTACTCCCAAGCCGGCCAGACGCCAGATCTTATTCCGGAGTCTTCATGTCTTGAGAGTATCAATGCCAGTCTCGAGGAGAGGTCTGAATCCAGTAAACGTACTAAACTCCTCGACCAGTACCTGAAAGCTCAGAGGGAGGTCGAGAAACGATCGAGGAGGGAGCCCCCAGTAGTGAGGGCGGCACCGCGACCGGCAAGGGCAAAGCCGCAAGCGACGAGGGTGGAGCCACCAGCAATGAGAGTGGAGCCGCGACCGGCAAGGAGGTCGAAGCAATTAGCGAGGAAGCGTCGTCGACGCTCTGCTTCTGTAGTTGAGCCTGCCCCAAAGAAGGCTCGGAGGGACTTAACGGCTGAAGTCTCTCAATCCAGAGCTATCTCTGCTGGAGTTGAGGCTCCTCCTGAAGGTGTCCCTGTTAGAGTTGAGGAACCGCTGGAAGATGAAGATTTTCCAAGCTCGGTCCGTGCTCCTAGGTCGCGCAGCGAGACCGTGGAAGAAGGGGAGCTCGTTGAGCGACCCCTTGTTGCTGGTGATACCGAGTCACCGGAGGTTGACATCATGGGCGAGTCTCCTTCTGCTCATGAAGGGAGAGACGAGGTACAGCAGCCGGGGTCTCCTAGTGTCTTTATTTCCAATCCTCGGGCAGTCGACCCTAGTCCTACCACTGGAGTGATTGGGGGTAAGGCTCCTGTTGCGGAGCTTCCTCGCGTGGCGCTATCGTCTTCTTCGTCATCGGGAGAAAGTGACTTTGAAGATAAAGTCGACTATGGCGATGAACCCGCTCTTCCTGATCAGGGCGGATTCTTTGACGTCTCGGAGGAGGAACAACATGAGGGTGAATCATCGACTGCGTTACCGCTGGCGATAATCCCTGCTGAAGGTACAACTTCGCATGTCGAGGCGATGGAAACAGAGTTGACCCAGCCCAAGGGGATTGAGGCTTCGGCCGCTGAGATAACCTCGGAGGGGGCAGCTGTTGAAGTTGGGGAGCCTTCCCTTTGCCAGGAGGGGAAACAACCATTGAGGCTGAGGAGGCTCTCACTCCGCCGGTGGGGAAGGCTACTGCTGAAGCTGGGGAGACTCCCATTCTACAGGACTCGACGCCTCTGGACCTCGAACCTAGTAAGGCAGCTCTGACTGAGGGGGCTCAGGTGGGGAGTCTGACGATCAGCACCCTTCCAGAAGGCCACACAGCTCAATCCTCGGTGGAAGTTTCTGAAGAGGTTGTGCTTACAGCTCCTTCCTTGGTCGTGGAAGCTCCTGCAGAGGCAGCGCTCCAGGAAGCGCCAGTGGGTAGTCTTGTTCTTGCCACATCGACGGCTGGCACGGCTCTTGTGCGAGAAGACCCGCCCTATATCCCTTATCCCGTGACAGAAAAAGGGTCGGGAAGCTTCTCAGGTGGTGAAAACATGGGGGAGCTGGCACGTCAGATGGTGCAACAATTCTTCACCTCGATGGGATCATGTATTGATCTCATCTTCCGTGGACACAGCACCTTCCAGTTCGCCCAGAGGCTTCTTGAAAATATGGCCATGAGCGTCGAATTGGCGGGAGGCCCTTCACTTGCCAGGGCATGCCTACGGGTGGTAGAGCATCTTGGAGATAACCTGCGGGAGCTGGAATCTTTGGAAGATGCTGGCTCTTTTGATGAAGCCCAGGCCACCTTGACTAGGCTCCTAGCTGATCAGGAACGGGAGCGACAGGAGGCGGAGGCACAGATCGCTGCCGAGGTCCGTGACCTTGAATATTCCAAGGCTGAATTTCAAAAATTAGCCGGAGATTCGAGGGAATCTGAGCTCAGTGTGCAGAGCACGGAGCAAGTCATCCTCAGAACTCGGGACATTATCGCCAAGGCGGAAGCTGTTCTTGCGCTAAATGAGGAGAAACTTGTCTCCCTCAAAAAGGAGCTTGAGGAGCAACGGCCTGCTACGGCGCGAGCTGAAGAGAGTCTGTCTCTGCAATCTTCTAGGGTGGAATCTCTGCGGATGCAGCTGTCTGCCAGAAGTTTCTTATCTGAGGCGGAGCTGCGGGACCGGGCTATCATGGAGGCTGAGAGGACGCGCCAGCATGAGATTCACCGCCTTAGGGAACAAATCCGTTCCTTGGTGAACCAGGACATTTAGCCTTCTCTTTTTTTTTTTGTAAAGAAAAGGGACACTCTATTCATTAAGAGTGTTTGTATCCACTTCTATCATTTTTTGATATAATAGAAGTTTTCTTTAAAGCTTTTGTCCCAATTTCTTTGTCCTGTTGTGGATGAGTCCAACTCTTGATCACTAGTCGTGATTACTGAACTTAGGTAGGACTAAGTTCTTTTAATGGGACGCGGTCTAGGCGAGACGCGGCATTAATCCCACAGGGTGAGACGCGGTCGTCAGTCTACCGGAACTTAGATTTTACTAAGTCCTTTTACTGAGACGCAGCGTCAATCATAAAGTGAGACGCGGTCATCATTTCATAAGAACTTAGATTCTACTAAGTCCTTTTGATGAGACGTGGCGTCAATCACAAATCGGAACGCGGTCTTCTTGATGAGACGCAGCATAGAGTGAAAACGCGGCCTCCGAACGCATCGTCAATCACAGGGTGAGACGTGGTTCTTAGTTCATGAGAACTTAGGCAGGACTAAGTCCTTTTGACAAGACGCAGCATCAATCCATAGGGAGACGCGGCCATCATTGTTTCATGAGACGCGGCATTCGTTCAGGGAGACGCGGCTCTGAATAACGCGGATCTGCTTCTGCGAAGAAGGAAGCGGATCAGGCAGACGCGGGAGACGCAGCCTTGTGCCTTTCCCTTAATTCTGAGGGGACGCGACTTTGACTCGCGCAGGCATCTTTCTGGGACGCGGATGGGTGGATAGTTCTTCAATCCGCGTCTGGGTGTAAACTCCCAGGCGTTACATACAGCCTGTCATAGGGATTTGGTGTGATCTTTAAACGTCAGATGCGGATTTTCCGCTTTGTTTCCCGAAGCAGTTGTCCACGCGTCGGCTGCTGATTGGGCTTGAGTATTGATTCTCTTAAATGAGAAACCAGTGCGGGCGGTTGGAGATCAGCGCCAGCGGCGGTTCTCGAAGCAGCGTTACACGCGTCCGGCCTTTATTGGATCTTGGCAGTTGTGCAGTTATTAATGCCGGCGGTTCAGATTACGGGGCCATTAACCGCTGTTATCAGGAGCTGCCTATAAATAGGGCGCCCCTTCTCCCTTCAATCCTGCCTTTGGACTATTTTGTTTTTTTTTTTTTTTTGAAAGAGAGAGCGCTTTGAGAACCTTCATCTTCCTCAGCGAATTGTCTCCATGGATGAGGATGGCTCTGAAGATGACCCAGGGCTTTTAAGCTCCTGTTTGGTCTCTTTAGGAGAAAACAACTCTTTGCCCTGTGACCGCGTTTGCGTCCTGGTGCAGAGATTACAACTCTTGACAGAGGTCTCTACGGGTATGCAGTTCGTTTCACCATGACATTTTAGATTCACCATGGCCTGTACCTTGGCTTCATGTCATCTGGACCCCCTCATGAAGTCTGCATTGGTGCACTCCTTCTGGAATTTGTACCATGGACCTGAACTTCTCCGGACGCGCGTGCAGGAATCTTTGGCACTTGGCGTTGGCGCGTTTTATGGCTTGTGCCTTAGCGCGTTTCATGGCCAATGCCTTGGACGAATTCCAAAAAAAGGTTTCAGACCCGCACCTTGCAACTCCTGTTCATGGAGATGGCAATTTTCGGCGTCTGTGCCTTTTCGGCGTTTGTGCTCTTTGACCTAGGCACAGAATGGGACCGCGTTTTGATTCGCGTTTGTCTCTGCTGACGCAACAGTTTGGCTTGCTGCACGTGTCATTCCTGCGTCTTGGTAGACTGCATGGATCATTCCCGCATTTGGCTGACTGCGTGGATCATTCCCGCGTTTGCCTCTGCTGACTTAGTTTTTCTCTGTTTACACTAAGCTGCAGATTGTTCTAATTCTCTCTTTTTGTTCCTTGCAGGCTTGCTGGGCCCTTGGAAGAATACTTCGGTCGGCGAACTCGTTCAACCTTCACCTATGAGAGAATATATTATGGTCCTCGTCACCTATAAGAGAGTATATTACATCTCTGACGAGGACCCAACCCTCGCCAAGGTCTCTTCAGATCTGGTGCAAGAGACGGATAGGCTGAGTACCGGCGAGGGTGGTCCGGCGGTTGCGGCGGCGGATGAGATCCTCTTCCTCTCCCACTCCGGAAGTCACATCAAGGACACTCCGTTGGATGGCCTGCTGGGGAAAGGGATGGTGATGAATGCAGGACTCTCTGCTGCCGCTGGACCGAGTGGAGGGTGGCATCCTTTGTGATGACTCCTAAACTTCTGCTCTCACCCCAAGAGTGACTCCATGTTTGTTGGATAGTCTACTAGGGAAAGAGACGCGCCTGAACGAAGGGTTGCAGGACCTTCTATTGCCACTGGACCTCAAGAACACCATTGCTCTTGGCTTGGTCAGCTAGGGCGCTTTCGAAGTTGGCGTCACGCATCAAAGCGCAACCGGCTCCAATTGTGCACCTGGGATCAGATGCAGTTTCAAGGAGTGAGTACGGCCTCAGAGAGAGAGAGGGACTTCTTTGTACTCCTTAATTGTAACACTCAATCTTATTGTATAAGAGAGCGTTTTGTATCACTTTCATGTGTTTGGATATGAATAAAAGTGACACTTTTCTTTTTGCCTCTTTTTGTTGTCTTGAACGTTTTGTTTTAGAAGCAAAAGAATAATTTTGGTGGACCCGCCACTTTATAAAAGAAAGTGACGAGTGGAGCGCGTACCCCCAGAGAAGGTGAACTTTTATCAAGGATTTGGGATTAACTTGATTTAAGATCAGCTGGGGATTTTGATGGAAGCATTGTTTATCGGTGTAATGTTAACCAGCAATGCCTCCAAAATGAATTTGATACTCGGTTGGGGAGAATATCAAATGAAACTAGACTCGTGGGGAATCTAGTAGGATTTTTACCGTTAGAGGTGTGATATTAACTTAACGGTTTAGAAGTAGTCTTGTCAGAAGTGTAATATTAACTTGACAAGGACGTGAGTTAGAGGTGTGATATTAACCTAACTCATCAGCATCTCAGTTTTATTTGGGAAAACTGAGGGTGTCACTGTCATAGGTGTGATGTTTAACTTAACAGTGATAGAAATGCTAGAGGTGTAATGTTGAACTTGGCATTAGTCGTCTCGGCTTAAAGAAGTCAAGGAAAGGTCATAGCCATAGGTGTATTGTTGAACTTAGCAATGACTCGGATGCTAGAAGTGTAGTGTTAACTTGGCACCGTTCATCTCGGCTTGGACAGGAAGTCGAGGAAAGGTGACTGTCAGAGGTGTGATATTAACTTGACAGGCACTCGAGGTACCGCTTAGAGGTGTAATGTTAACTTTAAACAGTAGTTTTGTCAGAGGTGTGATATTAACTTGACAAGAATTTGCTTACGATAGGAGCAATTTGAGGACCTGTCATTCTGTTGATGAGAATTGACAAGTGGAATTTGAGGTGCCAGAGGTATAGTGTTAACTTGGCAAATTTGAGAGTTTGTTACTCTATGCAGAGTTAACAAGCCAGGTTTGTACTCGACGAAGAGTATTCATTACCAGAGGTATAGTGTTAACATGGTAATGATTGCATTTTGTGGTCCTACCATTCTATGGATGAGAATTGGTAAGGGATTTTTGGAGGGAAGAGTGGAATCAAATCCACTTAGGATTTTTAGCAAACCCTCAGCTGTCAACGGATTTGAGGTGCCTTTACCAACTACCGTTTGAGTTGGGCTAGCCATGCTATTCCCCTTAGCATGATGAGTTGTCGAAGACTTATGTTGGACTTAAAAGCCAACATTTTCTTCTATCCTTAGCCGTCGGAGGCGTCGGATCAAATGGGAACGTGTCCCTTAGGATTTTTAGCAAATCCTCAGCTGTCAACGGATTTGAGGTGCCTTTACCAACTACCGTTTGAGTTGGGCTAGCCATGCTATTCCCCTCAGCATGATGAGTTGTCGAAGACTTATGTTGGACTTAAAAGCCAACATTTTCTTCTATCCTTAGCCGTCAAGGGCGTCGGATGTTTGATCAGAGGTGTATTTTTTAACTTGATCGGTGGAAGAATGCCATCTAGGGATAGTATTTCTTCAGGAATTTGCCATTGATTGGCATCATGAGTGTATCGCCATTTGAGGTTATGAGGCGATACGATCCATTTGAGTAGACTGACTCTACCACAAATGGTCCTTCCCATTTGGGTTGGAATTTTCCTTTCGTCTTGTGTGTCATGACCATGGGTCTTCGGACGGCTAAGACGAGGTCGCCCTTCTTGAAAGTTCGCGATTTGACTTTCTTGTTGAAGGCTCTGGTGATACGAGCTTGGTAAAGCTCGATTTGTTGTTGGGCCTGAAGACGCTTGTCGTCCAAGGCTTCCAATTCTTGGAGTCGCTGTCGATGCTTCTCCTCTGTTGTCATTTCCGCTGTCAAGGCGACGCGAAGAGATGGAATTTGGATTTCCAGTGGAAGGACGGCTTCGCATCCGTACACCAAGGAAAATGGCGTGGCTTTAGTTGGGGTTCGCACAGTCGTGCGATAGGCCCATAAGCATTCGCCCAACTTATCGTCCCAGTCTCGTTGACTTTTCGAGACGAATTTCTTGAGAAGCTTGCCAATAGTCTTATTGAAAGCTTCTGCGAGGCCGTTAGCGGGCGGATAGTATGCCGTTGATGACACACTCTGGATTCTGAACTTGGCGCAGAATCTCTGAAAAGCCTGGCTGATGAACTGGGGTCCATTGTCATGGACAATCCGCCGAGGCACACCGAAGCGGTAAATAACGTGATGTTTCACGAACTTGATCACGTTAGAAGATTTCACCTCTTTCAAAGGGATAGCTTCGGCCCACTTTGAGAAGTAATCGGTTATCGCTAGGATGAACCGATGTCCCTTTGATGATGGTGGGCTGATAGGACCAACCACGTCCATCCCCCACATTTCGAACGGCCAGGTAGAGGTCGTAGAGTGGAGGTATCCTGGTGCTTGATGGATGAAATCGCCATGTATTTGACAGGCGTGACATCTTTTGGCATAGGCAACAGCATCGGCAACCATCTTGGGCCAGTAGTAACCCAATCTTTGGAGTCGGTTTGCCAGCTTCGGGCCAGGTTGATGAGCTCCACACGTACCATCGTGGGCTTCTTTCAACACTTCGTGGGCTTCTTTTAATGAGAGGCACCGGAGCAGGATCCCATCATGCGATCTACGATACAATGTTCGCGAAATCGCATTGTAGTAGAATTTGGAGGCTTTCCTTCGGATGGCAGCCGCCTCCCTGGTGTCTTCGGGCAAGATGCTGTACAAGACAAAATCAATGTAGGGGAATCGCCAGTCTTTAAGTTCTGGATCGGTCGACACTTCAAGTGTTTCCTTACCGCGACGATCTCCCGTTGACCTCTGGTAGTCTCCGAGGGGACTTTTTGGGCAGTATAGGTCGTGGCTATAGACGAATACCTTCTCCATTGCTCCAGCTGGAAGAGCTAAGGAGGCAGCAAGGGATGCAAGTGCATCTGCATGCGCATTTTGCTTGCGCGGTACATGGTCGATGTAGAAGTTTGAAAACCTCTCGGCCATGTGAATTGTCGCGTTGTAGTAGGGTACTAGATCTTCATGCCTGACCTCATACTCTCCGCGAACTTGGCTGACGATGAGTTTAGAATCACCGTATGCCTCGAGATTTTTAACGCCAATCTCATCGGCGAATTGCATCCCAATCAAAAGAGCGTTGTATTCCGCCACATTGTTGGAACAGGGCTCGGTTAACGAGATAGCTCGGGGAATCACGTAATTTTGTGGGGAGACGAGTACCACTCCTACCCCCGCTACTGTGTGTCCCTCCGAGCTTGCCCTTGATGCACCGTCGAAGAAAAGTTGCCATACTTGACTTTCGAACGACGTCTGAGCTAGGCAGACTTCGGCGACCTCATCTGGGAGATCCTCGTAGAGTTTGGCTGCCCTGGGATCTGGGTGTTCAGCTAGGAAGTCCGCCACCGCTTGTCCTTTAATGGCTTTTTGTGGCAGAAAATGCATCTCATATTGTGATAGCAATATGGCCCATTTTGCCAGCCGGCCATTTAGTGAAGAAGGCTTTGTCATGAGTAACCTCAGGGGGTTGACTTTGGATATGACATTTATGGTTTGGCCCACCAGATAGTGTCGCATTTTCTGAATGGCGAACACCAATGCCAAACATTCCTTCTCGATCGGGTTGTACCGATGTTCGGCTCCGATCATCGTTCTACTCAGGTAGTAGATTGCTTGTTCTCGCCCCTGGTCATCATTCTGAGCTAGTAGAGCTCCCAAAGAATGATCCATTGATCGGACGTACACCAGGAAAGGCTTTCCGGATACCGGAGCTGCCAGGACTGGTGGTTGGGTGAGGTAGTGCTTGATCTCCTCAAATGCTTGCTGGCAAGCGTCGTCCCAAATGAACGAAACGCCCTTCTTCATCAGCTTAGCGAAGGGTTGGCATCTCCCGGAGAGATTTGAAATGAATCTGCGGATGTATGCCAATCGTCCTTGTAATCCTCTGAGCTCCTTGAGGCTTCTGGGGGGTTGCATCTCTTGGATAGCACGGACTTTCTCCGGATCCAAATGGATTCCTGTGGAAGTCACAACAAACCCTAGGAATTTGCCACTGGCTACCCCCAGGAAGGACTTGGTGGGGTTCATCTTCAATTGATGAGCCCGCATGATGTCGAAGACCACCCTCAGGTCTGCTATGTGATCACCTTTACTGCGGCTTTTCACCGCAATGTCGTCGACATAACATTCCACCGTTTTGCGTATCTGCCGATGGAAAATGGCATTCATGGCCCTTTGGTAGGTTGCCCCCGCATTTTTCAGACCGAAGGGCATGACGGTGTAGCAATATACCCCTAGAGGTGTCCTGAAGGAGGTGTGCTTTTCGTCATCGGGATACATCTTGATTTGATTATATCCTGAGAACCCGTCCATAAAGGACATTCGCTCGAATCCACAAGTATTGTCAATCATGACATCTGTGATTGGCAATGGGAATTCGTCTTTGGGGCAGGCCTCGTTTAGTTCACGGAAGTCGATGCAGATCCGGATCTTCCCGTTCTTCTTGGCGACGGGGACGATGTTGGCTACCCAGTCGGGATGCTGTTCCTCCCTGATAAAGCCGGAGTCAATAAGCTTCCTGACTTCTGATTGGATTGCCTCCATTATCTCTGGACGGAACCGTCGCTGCTGTTGTTTAACGGGCTTCATGTCCGGATTGATGTTGAGGCGATGCATAGCCACTTGAGGATCAAGTCCAGGCATGTCCTCATAATTCCAGGCGAAGACATCTATATACTCTTGTACAAGAGATATTAAATCCTTCTTCTCTGGAGGCGACAGGCCGTCACTTATGAAGATGGGTTTAGGATTGTCTTCATCTCCTAGGTTGACTTGAACAACCTTGTCTTCTGTGGGTGGCTCACGCTGTTCAAAGCGGGTGTCCCAAAGAGCATTCAAATGTTTGATCCAAGGATCTGTATCGGATTGGATCATTTCTTCATCTTCATCCTCCAGATGGCTTGTCGAAACCATGTTTACTGAAAGCCCTTTGAAGATGTTGCCGACACTGACATCTGATTCCCATGACGACGTGTCTGATGAGCAGTCATGACTTGACAGTCTCTCCGAATCAGAGGCTGATGGCACTGGAGTTGATATATAGCCCAACCCCCGGCGCGTCCGATGATAGTAATCAGGGGTTTTCCCTTTCGGTACAAAGGATCGAAGCAGTGTTCTTCTTCCTTTTCCGAAGTTCAACCCAGGCCTGTTGGTTAGATCATACCCCATGCGCTTCATCATCTTGAGCGTTCTTGGTTCATAATGATCGAACTGAGGGGATTCATCCTCACCTTCCGATTCTTCGTGGGGCATTGGTTCAGATGCGATTCGCCCAAAAAGTATTGGTCTTTGGCCTTTTCGTCCGGCTGGAACCATGAATACAGACTCTTGCGCGTCACCATCATCTTGGTATGTCCCGAAGGATGATTTCACCGGTACATGCAAAGATGTCAAAGCATCTATTGCCGACCAGAGGTCATCGTCCATGTCGGTACTAGTATCCGACGGTATTGAATCAGACTCACACGCAGGGAAGTACGCGAAATCTAAATCTTCATTAATATACCAACCGCCTGCATCGTCGGTGGTATCAACATCGAGCTTATTAGTGCTCTTTACAAGTGGTTCCAACTCCCACAGGCACTCTTCTTTCTCTGGCTCAATGTCAGCTTCATTACCAGAGTCTGGCTCCTCTGGTTGTGGGGTTTCATTAGTCTCCTCCGGATCCTGATATAAGAGGGAGTCCGTGAAATAATTTTCAACCCCTTTAAACGGATGTCTTTCGGCAATCAACGTTCGGACCTGTCCACTCTCGTCAATGTATTTCATGACTTGGTGGAGAGTAGAGGGAACGATGGAATTGCGGTGAATCCATGGTCGTCCCAGCAACAGGTTGTAAGAAGTGTCCGCGTCAATGACGTAACACGTCACTTCTGACTTGAGGCTCCCGATCTGGCATTTGAGCTTGATCTTCCCCATTGGGCGGGAGCTGTTGGCATTGAACCCGTAAATAGTCGTCTGGGTAGGGCTCAGACAATGGGTAGGAATGCCTAGAAACTGCATAACCCGGCGAGGTATGATGCTCAGCGCGGACCCTGGGTCTACCTGGATGCGGTTCACCTCGGATGACCCAATATACCCTGTGAAGTATAGGGGTCGGTCATGCTTCCCTTTAACCTGCATGTCATCTGTTGTGAAGGTGATGCAGGGAGCATTTGGGGAGGTGTGGAGGCAATCCTCTTCATCTTCCTCCCTTGGCACGCGGGTCATAAAGACCTCAGCATTTGCCAGAGCTTCTTGTAGAGCCTCCCTGGTTGACTTTGATAGCCTCAGGAGCTCATACAAGGTAATGCGTGCCGGGATGTTGGCTAGTTGAGCCAAGACGTCGAAGCGGTAAGGTGTCGAGGATCCTTCTGTTACACCTTTCGCAAGAACTCGAGAAAACCGAGTTTCTTTCTGCTTCTCCCCAGGCTGTTTAGAGGAGGGCTTGGCTGGTTCCACGGCTGGTTGCGGAGAAGCCGCTGATGTCTCGCCGTACTGCTTCAAGTATGCCTGTCCTGAACGGGTCCCCGCCGTAGGTTGGCTGGGCTCTGCGGCCAGGACTATTGTTTCCTCTTCTGAGTCAGTCAGCGAGGGAACATCAGTGTCCGCTTCTCGAGAAGAGGCGCATATCACATGGCAAGATGAAGCCTTCCCTTTGCCTTTGGACTTCCTGTTGGTCACAGTCGTCCATTGTTGCTCGTCGACGAGGTCAGGGTGGACCCACATGATTTCCCCTCGAGGTGTAGGGACGGGTACCAAGCCTTTCTCCTGCTGCTGATGAGGGTCTGTGTTGACCACCCTCAATTCTCCTTTCGGGACAGAGATCACCCCCACGGGTGTCGGGGGTCGTGTCCCAAACTGGAGAATCGACGTCATGTTGGCCGTCATCTTCTTCTGCTCCGGTCGGAGTTTTAATACCTCCGCGTCAATCAGAGCTTGAAGGATGTCCTTAAAGACATAGCAGCTTTTGGTAGGATGTCCGAGCATCCTGTGGTATAAGCAGTAGGTGGGATTGTCGGTCTTGCCGACCTCCTCCGGGCGTCTAATTTCAGGGAGCTTCAGTCGATTGCTCTTGTTGAGTAGCTTGAAGAGCGAATCGACGTGTTCCTCCTTGAAGGAATACTGCTTGTTGGGGCGTGGCTGGCTTGAAGAGCCACTTGCCCTGCCTGTTTGAGGTTTGGTGGGAGATTTGGTCTCCGTCGCCAAATTATCCTTCCGCTTGGTTTGGAGGGATGTGTCTGGTGCACGCCTTGTCGACCTCTCTGGCCTGGGCTTGCCTTCTTCCGCTCTGACGCGGGCGACAATCTCCTCAGCCTGTTCACCTTGCTGGACTAATTGTTTCCAGGTGCGGCTTTCAGCAACTCCTATTTGAGCAAGGAGTGAGGTTTGGAGATTATGGCGACATGTTTTCACCAGGGTGGCCTGGGTCATGCCGCTTGGACATCGGAGTGCCATGTTCCGAAATCTTTCTACGAAAGACTTGACGGACTCTCCCTTTCGCTGTTTTGTAGCTAAAAGGGTAGGCATTGTGACCTCCGAATCATCTTCGAAGAAGCGTGTTAGAAACAGCTTCTCCAAGTCGCCCCAGTTCTTGATGGAACCTTCGGGGAGCTTCATGAACCATTCAAAGGCCAACCCTTTCAGGGTGCCGATGAACAGTCGCGCCAGGATGGCATCGTTATCTACCACATTCCCAGTCTGGGATTTGAAGTAGTAGATGTGCTGGTTGGGTGACCCCTTCCCGTCGAATGCTTGGAGAGTTGGAGCCTTGAACTTAGGAGGGTACGGGACTAAGTCCCACTCGGCCGGATAGGGCCGGACTACCCCAGCTTCTTGGAGGCCTTTACGGTTGGTAAGGGCCTCGAGGCGCTGCTCCAGTTGACTCATTCTTTTAGCATGAGCCTTTCCCGGGTCTGGTCGCTTCTTGCCTGCGACGAGGGCTTGGACACATCCGAGGTAGATCGTCGTGTCTCGTCAGAAGATTCGGAGGGTGGGCTTCCTCCCTTTCTCCCTTTCCCCTTCGGTCGTCTAGGAGGAGATCTCGCTCTTTCTTCAAGCAATTTCTCAAGCATATGCTTGAGGGAGTCAATGGATCTCTGTTGAGAGGCGATTATATCCATCTGGTGCTTCTGCGTCTGTTCTAAACGCCTGGCCGTCTCCTCAGGAGTGTCTGCCATGTAGGCGGAAGCCTCCTTCTCGACGGAAGAGTTTGAAGCCTGCGACTCCACTATAGCGGAGTGAGAACCACCCATTCTAATGCCGCGGGCTAAGGCATTATAGTCAATTGGGGGAATGGCCCCTGTCCGGGTGCGAGTGTGTTGATACACCCCCTCCGGTTCAGAGTCAGATTCCTCTGAGTTGACCATTAGTTGTTCCCCTTGCTTCTGCTAGTCATGTTTGCAGTAAGCTCCGGGTATTCAACATCTGAGAAGGTTCTCCTCCTGTGGGAGCGTCTTCTCTTGGCTGATGGGGGAATCAGGGTCAGCTGTCTAATTAAAGACGGCTGGTGCACGCCTGACTCGCAATGGCATCCAGAGAGCATCTGGATGAGCTGTTGACAGCAGCATGGAGAAGTGGTCTGATTGGCACTCCTCTTCCTTGTCAAATAATCCCTCAAATCTGTGGGAGGGGGATTAAAGAGACTGGTCTCGCAACGTCGACGACGGGAGACAGTCATGTGCTGTTCAGCCTGGACACAGGTTTCAGAAACGCGGCTGTTGCGTCGCGGCTGCGTCACGTGCGTCTGGCGTCTCTGTTGATATGAGACGCGACTTTCGCGTTGCTGTCTGCTGCGTTGGAGCAGAGAGACTTGGGAGAGAGTGGGCTGCTGGGCCCCACGCCTATGGGCGCGTGCTTCCTGCGTTTGACAAGACGCAGAAGCTTCGCTTCGGCGTTTGGCAAGTTGGTCTTCAGAGGGCTCAACTTGGGGAGTCTCGCGTTTGGGTCGCCAAACACGGACCTCTCGCACTGGACGAGGTGCGGGCAAGGCATCGGATCGTACGCTGCGTTCAACCCCAGTCAGAAAACCAACGGTTCCGACCGAGTGTTGACGCGCGCGTCTTCTCTGTCGACGCTCGGCATTCCGATTGCGCCGTGGAGGAAGAGAGAAGCCAACAACTTCCTGGTTTGTAGAACCAGGGGTGTTTGCCACGCGGGTCTCCTGAGAGACGCTGACGCGGGCGTTCTGTGCGACACGGTCGATCGCACCAGTAGATGTGCCGGGGACCACGCGGGCCTTCAGAGAGGCGTTGGCGCGTGTGTTCTGCGCGACGCGGTTGATCGCAGCAGAGGAGTCTGAGGTTACGCGGGCCTTCTGGGAGGCGTCGGCGCGTGAACCAAACTTGGCACAGTGGGCAGCAGGAGCACCCGACAGAGCCTCAGATTGGGCTTCAGGGGGCTGTCCACTTGAGACCCTGCGGCAGACGCGGGTCTTTGGGCTCTTGGAGCCAGAAGAGAGGAACTCTTCATACTTCGCCTGGTCGAACTCGACGACGAGGGATTCGACCATTTTCCCCTTACGGAGAACGTCATCTTGCACCACGGTGCGCTCGTCAGTAACGAAGGTAGTCCCCAGCGGAGTCGCCATCTCTTGTAGGGGGCCGGAAAGTTTGGTGGTCGGAGAAAGTGGTTTTAGCTGTAAAAGATTTCCTTGATTCAAGCGAAACGATTACAACCAAAAGAACTACTCTTCCCTCTTTTCCAGTTACAAGGGAGGGAGGATGTCTGAATCTTCCCTTTGTTTAAAGCTGGGTTCTTCGTGTGGCGATGGAGAGTGAATCTTGTTCTCCGTTGACCAGATGACCGTCCTGGACCGTCGGGGGTCTTCTCTTCGGTCGGTAGAAAGAGTAACTCAGCTCCGTCTACCAAAACTCTTAAAGAGGAGGTAGGCGAAGAGCGGCTAGTACTCAGTAAGCTCGCTGAAGAGTCGTGTTTCTCTCTTGATGATCCTCCTGCCTGGATTCGATCGATTTTGATGATGCCCTATCTCAAAGCTCTCTCTCTTCAAAACTCCGATCTTCTGCCAAGCTTCGATCCTCTCAAGCCTCTCTCTTTTAAGCTTCTCTCCAAAAACTCCGATCCTCTCTTCATAGCAAACAAGGCTATTTATAGGGATCTCAGGGGGTGAAGGTGCCTCCTGAAAACGCTCCCGAATGAGGGGCCACTACCCGCTACATGCGCGGTGACTGGCCCCGCAATCAGGGCAGTTGCAACTGAGACGCGGGCGTTGGGCCGAACGCGCCTTGAAGTTTGAGACGCGGGCGTCGAGCCAAACGCGCCTTGAAGTTTGAGACGCGGGCTTCGGGCCTTCACGTCTGGATGCTGAGGCGAGGGCGTCGGGCCGATGCGCCTGGATGCTGAGGCGCGGGCGTCGGGCCGATGCGCCTTGATGCTGAGACGCGGGCGTCGGGCCGATGCGCCTTGATGCTGAGACGCGGGCGTCGGGCCGACGCGTCTTGATGCTGAGACGCGGGCTTCGGGCCGACGCGTCTGAACGTTGTGACGCGGGTGTAGAGCCAACGCGTCTTAATGCTGAGACGCGAGCATCGATTTCTCGCGTCTAGAGCTTGAGACTCTGCTTCCTTAATGGCTGGTCTGTTTAGTCATTTTTAGACAGCCTACAATTGCAGACTCTCCAGCAGGAGCAGCTTCATGCTAAGAGGAGCAAGTGTGACTTTTGGTTGGACAGTATAGCCTTCCTTGGACACATGGTTTCAGCAGAAGGAATTTCAGTTGATCCCAGCAAAGTCCAGGCAGTGAAGGATTGGCCTATTCCCAAGACGGTGACTGAGGTTAAGAGTTTTATTGGACTAGCCGGATATTACAGACGCTTGTCCAAGATTTCTCTAAGATTGCAGCCCCGTTGACCAAGCTCACCCGGAAAGGGGAAAGGTACATATGGACAGAAGAATGTACTGCAGCCTTTGAGCAATTGAAGCAAAGACTCATTTCAGCTCCAATCTTGAGGACTCCCTCAGGAAGAGGAGGGATGGTCATATTCAGTGATGCATCAGGAAAAGGCCTGGGGTGTGTACTAATGCAACATGATCATGTTATAGCTTATGCATCCAGACAACTGAAGCTTCATGAACGGAATTACCCAACTCATGACTTGGAGCTAGCAGCTGTTATATTAAACTTAAAGATCTGGAGGCATTATCTTCTGGGAGACAAAGTGTTGATATACACGGATCACAAGAGCCTCAAATATATTTTCACACAGAAGGAATTGAACATGAGGCAGAGGCGGTGGCTGGAGCTAATGGCGGACTATGATATAGACTTGCAATATCATCCGGGCAAGGTCAATACAGTTCCAGATGCACTGAGTAGGAAGCCAGAGAATAGAGTACTAGTACAACTTACTCAACAGAACGAGTTGATCCAAGACATCATAAGATTGGACTTGATGATAGTTCAAGGAATTGATAAGGCAGGACAGTTCATGACCTTGCAGATTCAGTCAGCATTGATAGATGAGATCAAGGAAGCTCAAAAGGAAGACCCCAGATTACAGCAATTCCGAGCTCAAGTAGAGGCTGGATTGAGGACTGATATCAGTATTCATCCGGATGATGCCTTGTATTTTGGTAGCAGACTTTGTGTTCCCCAAGGAGAAGTTCGACAGAAGATTCTAGCAGAAGCACACAGTTCAGCCTATTCCATACACCCAGGGGGAAACAAAATGTATCAAGACATAAAGAAGCAGTTTTGGTGGAATGCTATGAAAAGAGAGATAGCCCAGTATGTAGCCAAGTGCTTAGTTGTCAGCAGATAAAGATAGAACATCAGAGGACAGCTGGACTTCTACAACCCTTACCAATACCCGAATGGAAGTGGGAGCACATCACCATGGATTTTGTTACGGCATTACCTCGTAGTCCTAAGGGTAATAATGCTGTATGGGTAATCATTGATCGCCTCACCAAATCAGCTCACTTCATACCATTCAGGGTAGGTCAGACAACAGAGGTTTTGGCAGACAAGTACATGAAGGAGATAGTTCGTCTACATGGAGTTCCAGTTAGTATTGTATCAGACAGAGACATAAGATTCAGATCACATTTCTGGGAAAGTCTCCAAGACAGTCTAGGAACTCGTCTGAAATTCAGTACTTCCTATCACCCTCAGACAGATGGACAATCTGAAAGGACTATCCAGATTCTTGAAGACATGTTGCGGGCTTGCATGATTGAATTCAAGGGATCATGGGAAGATCATCTTCACTTGGCTGAATTTTCTTATAATAACAGCTATCAGGCAAGTATCAAGATGGCACCATTTGAAGCATTGTATAGAAGGAAGTGTAGGTCACCGATTTGTTGGGACGAAGTCGGTGAGAGGAGACTTTTGGGCCAGAGATCCTGATTCAGACAACAGATAAAGTCAGAATCATCAGAGATCACCTCAGGGCAGCTCAGAGTCGGCAGAAAAGTTGGGCTGACACTCAGAGAAGGCCATTGGAATTCCAGACAGGAGATCATGTGTTTTTGAAGATATCACCTACAAAAGGAGTAATCCGGTTCGGTACTCGTGGAAAGCTTAGTCCGAGATATATCGGCCCATTCGAGATTTTGGACCGTGTGGGAGATGTGTCTTATCGATTGGCATTACCGCCATCGTTGGACGGAGTTCACAATGTATTCCACGTATCACAGTTGAGGAAGTATGTCAAGGATGATAGTCATATCCTGGATCACTCCGAACTGGAACTACAACCGGATTTGTCATATCAAGAGCAACGATGGCCATTTTGGACAGAAGTGTCAAGACATTGAAGAATAAGGCAATACCATTAGTGTTGGTGTCTTGGAACAGGCATGCGCTAGGAGAGGCCACGTGGGAACGAGAGGATGTTATCCGTGAGCGTTATCCGCAACTCTTCACAACTTGATTGGTAAAATTCTTTCTTCTTATCCTTCTCTACCGTTACCTTTCATTTCCTGAAATTTCGAGGACGAAATTTTTGTAAGGTGGATGGATTGTAATACCCCGTTCCTGGAATACGTACTTAGTTGCGTATTCAATTTTTCGATCGTATTTTTTCGATTTACTTCCTGTATTTGACCGATTTCAGTTTCAAATATTATTTTCCAATATTTTAGATTTTATATGATTTTCTGAAATTTCCTGAATTAATTGAAAATCTTCAAAACCGGTGTCGACCAGTGTCGCTGATCGATTCCCGGATTTTTATCTTACTAACAGTTAGGAAATTCTAGAAAGTCCTTTAGGCATTATTTCTTAGAATCGTATTTCTTACCTAAATACTTTTTCTGGGAATTTTATGATTTTATGAAAATTCCACCGGAGTCGGTAGCTAACTGATTCCGGGATTTTTAGTTTTAAAACTATAAATTATTTCTCCAAACGAATTTCACCATGAGTCTTAAAATATTATTATTGATGTTTGGTAAATTTTACGAGTCGTTCCAAGATACTTGATTTCGGGACGATTTCGGTATTTTCCGAAATGTTTTCCGCATCTTCGACTTAAACCCGGGAAATTGTCTTTTCAATATTTTCATTTTCCAAGCCAAAGAAAATATCTTCTCCTTTTTAAATTCTTTTCTTTTTCCTTTTTCTTTATTTCTCTTCCTTCCTCCACAAGCCACAAGATTTTCCAATTTTCCAAAATTCCAACCTTTTCCAAAATTCCAACAAACTCCACACACTTCTACCATTAATGCCCCTCTTTCTCTCTCTCTCTTCCATGGCCGGCCAAGTGGCCAAAAGAGGGACACCTCATCCTCTCCTATTTGCAAAAACCCCCTCTCTTCTACATAAATTGCACCTCCTTCACAAAATCAAAATCTTATATAAACTTTTCCTTTACATTTTTATTTCTTTTCTTCACTTCAACAAAGATTTGGCCTTCACCAAAATCCCTCCTTCACCTCAACCCCAACTCCAAAAACACCACAAAGTCATCATCTCCATCTCAAGCAACTACAACTTTTGATTGGGATCGTGTCTATTATCGCCGAGGATCAAGTTTGTCGGCAACGCTCCTTTCGAACGCGTATAGCTCCAATTAACCATTCGTGTGAGTATTTTTACTCACCAAGACTTGTAAACTTTTTAGTATACTTGTGTTTACAATTCATGTACACTTGTGCCTTCAAAATCATGCTTTTGGCCTTCAAATTCAACCATCAAATTCTGTTCTGTACCCCGTTTTCAGACCACGATTAGTCGACTTGACCTAGGAGTTAGTCGACTTGAAATCCTTATTTGAAACGACCCCTGTTCTGAAACACAGTTTTAGTCGACTTATCTTGATTATTAGTCGACTAACTTTTCCTGAAAATAAACCCCAACTCTCTGGAAATCACTGTTAGTCGACTTACCTTAACTATTAGTCGACTATAGATCATTGTTAGTCGACTACCCTTTCCACCATAGTCGACTAACTTTTCCTGAAACAGAATTCCAACTCTCTGGAACCCAGTTTTAGTTGACTAGTCCAGACTGTTAGTCGACTAGAGACCACTATTAGTCGACTAACCATTCCACCTAGTCGACTAATTTAGGCTGTTTATTATAGTTGATTTCTTCTCTGAATTTGGATCATACCCTTGATGCATGTGGGATATATTATTCTTGTTTATGCTTCATGAATGGTACTTCATGACCTGTTACTTGATGGATGTTACCTCTTGTTACTTCATGGCTTGTTATTGTATATTCTCATTTCATAACTTGTTAATTAATGAATATCACCACTTATCATGCTATCTCTTAACACCAAGTATGATACACTTGACTTTTGTATAAAATGGACCAACTTACATTGGGTCGGGGGAAAACATGTGGATATCAATATGTGTTCATGTTTACAGTGGTATTAGGTATGTTGTGCAACTATATTTCCGGTCTGACCTGAGGGCCTCCAGGGGACCGAGGGGAGTGCTTGCTCCCTCATTACTGATACCATCATGATAAAGGGCATACATAAGTCCCTCCTGTTAGCCTAGCGGCTGGTTTCCATCACCAAGCAACGGAACAATCCTGGACCGTTGTCCCGGGCATGTACGGGACCCACTGTAAACATAGTTCGTTGATACCCCCGCTGGTTTCCAATAACAACCTTGCTTTACTAGGATATGGATCTATGTGCGCTGGGACGCTGTTTCACATAACTAGATATCACAGTAAGACAAGTAATAATAATAAAGGACGTTAACTGTGGATCTATTGTATTCGGACTTTTACTCTTCATGCTTCCATTACTTGCTAATTGGTATTCATTATACTGTTCCAACTCTCATATTCTTGTCTCTTAGCCATTTGGCTGTAGCCTGTTCGTTGTTGGGAGGTCCTGACTCCCTTGGATTTGTATATTCAGGTTCCGAAGCTTGGATCGAAGTGGATCCTTCCACAGAGGATCAAGCTTTTCTTAGTGAGCAGGCAGACTAGTCCCAGTCCTTTGTGCCAGATTTCTCTTTTTGACTCACGGGATCTTCATCCTACTCGTGAGCATTTTGTGTTCATATTGTACCTTTTACTTTTGGACTTGGTTGTGATAAAAGATACATGTAATGTGTAATATTTTATCATATCTTGTGATAACTTGTACTTGTACTTTTAAGTTGGCATATGTATGTATATCACGCTTTGTCGTGTACTCTGATCCTTGTTGTACTAAATGCTTAGCGTATATACGTGGGGGCATTTTCTGACCTACGTATATACGTCGCAGTGACGTCTCCGTATCCGTGGAATCGGGGCGTTACAGGTGTCCAAAGGTTTCTCCATGTAGACCGTCTCAGTAACAAAACCCTGCAAAAATGCACTATTCACATCCAACTGTCGAATAGACCAGCCCTTGGAGACGGTCAGACTGCACATGATACGGATAGTGGTCGATTTGATGACCAGACTGAATGTCTCACCATAGTCTAATCCTGGTTGTTGATGAAAAACCTTGGCCACCAGACGGGCCTTATACCTGTTAACAGAACCATCAGGTTTATGTTCTACCTTGAAAATCCATTTGCAACTAACCAGATCATGGTAGGGTGGTACGTCACAAGAGACTAGGTTTTGTCCTTAAGTAAGGCATTCATCTTAGTGTCCATTGCCTAATACCCTTGAGATCTTTAGAAGTTTGCGTGAAACATGTGAGTTCAACGGATAGGTAACCAAGTCGGCCATGTGACAGGTAGGCATGTGATAGCGGGTGGCTAGCCAAACCTTTGGTGTTCTGGTGTTATCCTGTGTTCTGGTTACCATATGGTGGGTCCTGGTAAGAGGGGGACTGGGAGAGGTCGAGGTCGAGGATGATGAAGACTCATCGAAGGTTGCTGGTGGAGATGGTGGAGAAGAAGTATGTGAGGTAAGTGATGGTGGAGGAGAAGAAGAGTTCATGGTGGGGTCCGCAGGAGAATATGAGACTGAAACAATGGAAGGTAACAGAGACATAGAGATTCGGTGGTGAGGGCGTAGGAGCAGGTGGGGGGGAGAGAGAGGACAGAGGGGACTAGAAAAGAAAGGAGGACTCATCGAATACAACATCCTAGAGATGTATATACGATCAGAGGGGACATGCAGACATTGGTACCTTTATGCGAACCCGAGTAACCTGAGAAGACACATTAACTGGACCGAAAATCAAATTTATAAGTATGGTATGGACGCAGATGAGGATAGCAAGCACAACCAAAAATACATAAGGAAAGGTAGTTAGGTCCTTTATGAAATAATTTCTGATAGGAAGAGAGATTGTGGAGGACGGGGGTGGGCAATCTATTGATGAGAAATGAGGTAGTTTTGAAAGCATAAGGCCAGTAATGAAATGGAATATTTGATTGGGCTAGAAGAGTGAGACCGGTCTCGACAAGGTGGCGATGCTTTCCCTCTGCAGTGCCATTTTGGGCACTCGTGTGTAGAAAGGATATGCGATGAGAAATACCCTGAGAAGACAAGTAAGGTTTTAATTTGAAGAACTCGCCACCGCCATCAGTTTGGAGTGCTTTAATGGAACGTCTAAGAAATTTTTCTACATGAATTTTGAACTCAAGAAATATGGAGAAAGCATCATTTTTATTAATTAAAGGATAAAACCAAACATACTTAACGTAGTAATCTATACAACTAATATAATAGCGATGACCACTTACAGCGGACACAGGAGACAGACCCCATGGATCGGAGTGAATAAGCCCTAAAGGTGCAGTAGCAACCGTGGAAGATGACGAAAAAGAGAGACAGTGACTTTTCCTTGCTGACAGGGGGATACATAGAGGGCTACCAGCATTGTCAGTGAAGAAAGAAAGCCGGTGCTGAGATAAAGCACTGGAGACAACTCTGGTGGAGGGATGACCTAAGCGCTCATGCCAGACGGAGGAAGATGCACGCTCACCGAGAAGAGCCTAGGGAGAAGTGGTGAAGCTATGTTTTTCTAGGGAGAAGACATACATGCCATCCTTAAGTTGTCCCCGCAGCAGAGTTTTCCGAGTGGGAGAGATCCTTGGCAAAACAAGAGTTAGAATAGAATTCAAGAAAGACTTTATTATTAGCGGTAAATTGATTAACAGATAGAAGATATTTTTGTATGCCAGGAACATGTATAAGATTTTTCAAGAAAAAAAAAGACGCAGGAGAATACAATAAAGAAGCACCAGTAGAACGGATAGTCAAACCTATCCCATTACCTATGCGAACTCTATGGGGTTCTTGATATTCTGAGTGAATCGCCAGATTCGCCATATCAGCCGTTAGGTGATCAGTGGCTCTAGAGTCAGCATACCAGTTGGGATCGGCTGGACTATTCTGATAAGCATGGAGAAGAGCAGCTGGGCTAGCTGAAGGGGAAGGGACATCATAACGATTGCAGCACTGATTAACATAATGACCAAAACGATTGCAGATCTGGCATTGAGGTCGGCCACCGGCAGATTGATGTGGTGGTGGGAAGGAACGTCCACAACTATGGCCGCGCTCCCTGCCTCGGCCACGCCCGCGACTACGAAAAGAAGATGGAGCCGAGTGGTAGCTTGGGGTGTGGGAGGCAGTATAAACAATAGGAGAAGGGAAGATGAGAGTGGTGGAATCTGGTGTAGTGATAACACGCTCACAATAAATCTCTTGGCTAAGCACGAGGCCGTTGAGTTCTTCTGAACAGTATAAGGTTGACTCATGTATTGACGGAAGTGATGAACGAGTCATACTCAGGAGACAGACCACTGAGTATGGTAGAAACGAGGTCAGAGTCGGTGACCGGATTAGCTACTGCCGCCAGGTTCTCCATGATGGACTTGATAGACTGGATGTACTCTGATATAGAAGAGGAGCCCATCTTGACGGTGTGCAGCTGGTATTTGAGTTGCTGTACTCTACCTCTGGAGGGTGACGCAAAAATTTGCTCCAGAGAGCACCACACATCACGAGATGTGGTGAGCTCGACGACATGAGGAAGAACAACTTCAGTGAACGAGAAGATAAGCCAGCATAAGAGCATCTGATCAAGTTTAATTCAGCGGGTGTACTCCGGATTGATAGTTGGCTCAGCATCCTTCTCGGTAGAAGGAAGGAACCGGACGGACACGAAGAGGTTCAGTCGATGAGGCCTTCGAGATCATAGAGCTTGAGAAGAGAAAGGAACTGAGAATACCACAATAGATAGTTTTCCTTGTCGAGTTTGACATTTAGAAAGTGAGTGATATTGGGATTGGAAGTAACCATGGAAGCAGGTGTTTGGATGGAGGTAAGGGAAGATGAAAATGAAAAGTGGATACTCGACATGTTATAAGAGTGCTCTGATACCAAGATAAAGAAGAAGGAGAAGTATAATTATTTATATAATGACATGATACCATTAGTTATGGTTCTTAATTGTATATATATATATATATATACACACATATTGATCACATGTTTACACTGATTTAGAAGAAATAATAGGAAACATTGACTGGGAGAGAGAATGAGAAACACATGGTCCATGAGTCCATGTGTTCCTATCTTTATGGAGAGATTTTAGGATCTGATTAATTTCTTGAGGGATTTCTTTCACATGGGTTACATGTTTCACATGAGTCACGTGTTGTCACTGATATCTCTTACAACTGGGAGGCTACGAATTAATCCTAATCAGCGGGTAAAATACCATGAACCTCCTCTAGACTCCTTGTCTAAATACCCTTTTAATCACTAGAGAAGATATGCGCGACAAATCCTGCTTTGGCTGTCAAATTACTGTTGTGAACTGTGAGTCTAACTTAACCATCAGAAGGTTTAAATCAGGCCATAAACCCAATCCCCCTGACGTTGTTTTTGTGCTTGCAAGCTTGCCCAAACAAGATCGACAGTCAATCCGCATACCTGATTTTTAAATAATCTGACACTTTTTATAGAACCAATAAATGAGCAAAAAACTTTATCTGGATGTATTACCAAGATAGTGAATGTTATCTTTTTCCTAATAACAAATGAACACTTTAGCTTGAAAAGAGGCCACTATGATTTGCTATTAACTACAACTATAACTATTTATTATATCTATAGTTTTGATAAAGATCTTCGAAAAGTACAGAACAAATAAAAAGAAAAACTACATGCCTGCAGAGCAACAGAAAATCTACAAAAGCTACACAAAATCTTGCAAACTTCCAGAACACTACGAACTAGCAACTCCTAATTGAGTAGACTCTTTAACTAAACTAGCTGCTGCACCTTCAGTCGTCGACAACAATGTTCCAGTGCTTCTTCATGTACTCCACGAACAACTTCATCTCCTCCTCACTATCACCATCAATCAGACCGTTACGATTGCGATCGATCCGCCCTACAGTGAGCCACGACCTCAATGTAGCGCAGCTGAAGCCAAGCCGCTTGAGCGCTGCCCGGAGCTCCTTCCGGCTGATCTTCCCGTCGCCGTTGGAATCAATACCCTTGATCCACTCCTTGAACTTCTCCTTGCTGGAGAAGTAGCGTTCAGGGCGGTGGCAAGGGACGGGACATATTGGCATTTCAATTTGTTAGCAACGATTGATTGATTGATTGATTGATTGTTGCAACTCACTTTTAACTGGAGAGTGAGTTAAACAGCTGGGACTTTTTATAGCTTGCAAGCTTCTACAATCGATGCATTGTTATGCTAAACGTGTTGTTCATCTTTATCTCGGTAAGGTCTAATAAAACATCTTCAATGATTAAAGGTAGTAGTACTACTGTTCTCCGGTATTTGGACGGCGGGTGGTCCCAGGAACAACTGCCAGGTTTAGACTCTTGATGTGGAGGTTAGGTTTGATAAGGGTCACATTCAACTTGAGCGGAAATATCTAAAGCAGTTGGACTGGGTTTTACCAAATCCTCATAAATTATTTTATTCTTTATCAAATTAGAATCTGCATCAAGTAGTGATACTCCAACTAAGATTTGAGATAAGATTATTGACTTGACTGACGAGGGGATCAAAATTCACATTTTTGTAAATTTTTGCGTAAAGAAAACAGTCTTCGGTTCACGTGCAAGGTGGGACTTGCACTCTCCCAGCACTTGTGTGATGCCTATAGCTTTCAGTCTCAAGGCTGAGACGTGTTGGCAGGATTTTTGGCACGTGTTGCGGGCTACTCGACCTCTGCCACGTGTGATGCCAAGGTGAAGAGGTTGAAACAAAGTGTAACCCTAGCCAGCCAAGCATTGTTCAATTATACTTGCTTATCAAGTAAGTAGAAAGTATGCGTCCTCCGATATCCTCAGCCTAACTATATCTTTGGGAAGGCAACTATAGTCGGAAAAGTGAAGGAATATGTTCTCCACTTTTCCACGTTGTGGCGCCGGGGGGTTGGGGGACTTGTTTCATGCTTTATTCTCGCATATCGCATGCTAGATCCCTACATGCAAAATTGATCATTATTATAATTTAAAGTATAAATGAAGTTTAGCTCGTTGGGTAGAGCCTAAGAGCGTGCAGTTGTTCTATGGAAGGTTTCAGCTTCAAAACCGGACTAGAAATTTGTTATAGTCTGATATAAGTGCAATACTCGTGTGTAGAAAATTGTTTCAAGCATCAATAACGCAATGATACTTGAAAATGAAAAGTTCAGATTTTTCTATGAGGAGAGAAAAAAGAAAATGAGAGGAATGAAGTACTTAGAGAGAGAGAGAGGGGGGGGGAAGAAAGAAGAAAAAGGAAAAATTTAGACATTTAAGATCACACTCACCGGACTCTTTACCTGTAAGGGCATGTTTGTTTGGATTCGGTTCAGGTGTGTGAGCCACAAACATATTATAAGAGGCTCAATCTCGTGTTGGCACATGGATAAGATGCCGGGTTTCAGGGAGACAAAACTTTAAAGTTTTTGGTCCTCTTATCATATGTGTGTGTGGCTCACACACATGAGCCGAACAATGTTTGTTTGGCCAAAAAGTGGAGAAAAATTGGTGTTTTGGTGAGCCGCACTGTAAGTTTTCCCAACTTTTATAAAATCCTTTTTGCTTGAAAAAAGATCAGAAAATCAGAAAATGATCGCTCACATTGTCAAAATGTCAGTGATTTCCCCAGTTCTCTTTCAGCACAAAAATAAGAGAAAATCAGGAAAAAACTGACGGCGTACAACCTGACATCAAGCTTTCTCATGGGAAGCTTGAGAAAACTGAAATTTGTCAGTTTTCTTTCCTCTTTTTTCCAACCAAATAGGCTCTAATTGCAATGCTCATGTCTCGAAAACTTTTTCAGACATCATAAGCATTGTATGGAAAACTTATAGCGTACAAATATGATATTTTTGTGAAACTAGTAAAAGATGACTGAAAATGATATTTATCTGTTGTTATAATAAATAGAAAAAATATTTATTCGAAATACTTTATGAAAATAAATATTTTTCTCTTTGATTCATGGTCTAGGGCACTTATATACCTGGATTAGATGAATGAGGATGGCTTCTTTTTTAGTGCGGCTATTCACACCCATGAAATTACTTAACACGCCTGTATACTTAATACACCCATAAAATTTCTAAACACACGCTCCTCACTTTTTCTAAACTTTCTTTTTCATCTTAAATCAATTGTTTTTTTAACATACCAATTCTACCCTACATTTCCTCCCTCAACAAGACAATCATCTCTCTCTCTCTCTCTCTCTCTCTCTCTCTTACTGTTTGTTAATTATACAGTTAGAGATTAATAAATAGCTTTCGAGTAAGTTTGATATTTTCAGCTGATTTGAGGCTTACATCTGATCCACATATATTTATCGGTACATTGTTAATGCATTTAAACTAACATGATTAGATAAATAAAAACTATTTTTGCAGAAAAAATGCGAAAAAAGGAACGCCTAAACCAAAAGCCCGATCGACTATAAAACAATAAACAAAAGACAACTAAGTAATCCAACAAACTTTCTATCAAAAATAAGAGAATGTTTGGAATCAGAGCTAAATACACTAAAAGAAATGAATTTTGTAGGAAAACAAAATTTTAATGCATTAGAATAGAATGCATCAAATTGAGGATGGTACTGAAAGGCGAGCGCATCAAATTGATTTTTGTGTTTCTATTATCTTATGCCTGTTTTGTACAGATTAGCAAAAAATATTTCCATTAAGTTCACTATTTTAAGAAGATCAAAAGAAAATGACAATATCTCAATTTATTATCCCATTCTTTATTTGAATACATTAACTTAATATTATTTAGTTGTTTTTCTATTCATCAGTGTAAATTTTTGGGACATAAGAGAAAATAGAACACACAATTTTTTTTTGAGAAGAATAGAACGAACAAATTTGTTCAGACTATAGGGGTCCAAACTTTGTTCAGATAACACGACATAGATTTTGGGTAATAGAACACTACTGAATTATATATGAGGATTTGTAAGATTTTTTGTTACAAATTTTTAAACCAAACATCTGGTGCATAGATTTTGTCGAGGCTTCGTTGATCGAATTAGCTACGATGAAATTAAAAAAAATTTAATTTAATAAACTATATGGGAGAAACTTACTTTTTGATTATTTGTCATGCTCCCATAACATTATTTATTTGTTCATAGCTATCAATATTACAATTTTTGATGGTATAGACGCTGAGAAATTTTTTAGGGCTTGTGCTGGTGGAGAAGAAGCATATATTTAAAGAATAAAAAGGAAGCTTGGTTGACTAGAAATAGGATTTGGATGGATGTACTCAACAATTATTAGTGTGTGTTTAGTAATAAAATCTCCATTAGTTGTAATATTAGAGTTAATCAATGTCTGTTTTAGTCTTTTGATTTAAGGTTAAAATTGTCCAACAACTTTTATTCTTAAAAAGTGGGTGTGTTAAGCAATTTTGCGGGTGTGAATAGCTGCATTCCTCCTTTGTGGATATGGGGACACCAGTTCTGATGTGGATTGCTTCATTCTGTTTAGCTTGCGATGTACTTTTCTGGCCTCTTCAAGTATTCACTGTTTCAGACACCTGGAGAAGGACTTGGGCACACACGGCTAAGTTCGGGGTATGGCTTTGATACCAATTGAAAGACTTTTGGTAACATCATAAAAGACTAGCTTTCTTAGATAGAGTTGCCTAAATTCATATATACCCAAGACCATCCCCACGTCTAGCCGATGTGGGACTATTTTTTCGACCCAAATCCCAACACCTGGTTTTCTGTGCTCCAAATTCAGTATTTTTACTGGTTTCATTATAATCACTTCAATGAAACAGGTGGCGATATTTCACTTATCTTCCAACAAAAAATGTTTCATTTACACATTTGTGCATCTTTATCTTGGTTGCGACAAAGGAAAAGCAAAGAAAATAGGGGAAAATATTTAACAACCAAAACTAGAATCACAGTTTATTGGACAACGCCAATGGGGACCAGAAATTGATCACTGGGTGATGTTTGTTTTAGCATTAATATGCCATTCATTATCTTGAAAATTGATTTGTTTCCATTTTGCACTACTTGGGACGAGATGCTCATGGTCTCAGTGGTCTGCAAATAAGAGCTGGATTTAATTTGTTGGCTGTCTGACTGAGAATTTATTCTGACCTAGACAGTAGGACGCAGATTTTGTACATAAGATTGGGTAGTGATATTGGGATTTCTGGTATGTACATACATGGTTACTAATGTAGTCTCTTCCTATACTAAAAAGAGGATACTCAAAGGTAATTTGTTCATGTTTTTTTTTCTCTTCTTTTGTGAGAGACTCTCTTTTTCTATCCATCGAATAGAATAGTGTCGTGGTGTGTGATTTGAAAGCTAGTGATCTAAATATCACTGTTCAAAGTCCAACTAGCATTTGTCAATTGTCGTTACATACCTGCTAGTGAATAGAGATGAGAATGGGCATGACCAGTCTACAACCTAGACACGCTGGCCCGAAATATTCAGGCTGGATCCCGTCCAAATTACCCAAACGCTTAATTGGGCATTCTCATTTCACTCGGAATAATATCGCGTCTGATATGAGTGCTACTCAAAATCCACTCATGGCCTGCCCAATCAGTCTGAAACCCACCTAATTGGTCCCCAATCCCCTCCCTAAATCGCAGCATGCCAATGACTAAGCCCCTCGCCTCCTCGCCCTCCAGCTCTCACCGTCGGCGCAACCAATGCATCCTGACACGGCCTCAAACCCCCCAAACCCCCCCATCCCATTCAGGATGCAGTGAATGGATGCAGGGATTTTATACTATGAGCACACTGAATATGTTTGTGCATGAACATGTAACCAGTAGTTGATCTTGGCTCATTGACCAACTCTCCTCTTTCATATGGTATAACTTGAGTGCCGAGTGATGCACTAAATCGGTTTAATGTCTATCTTTAATTTGTAATCAATTCTTGGTTCCTGCATGAGGAAACAAGCTATCATTTTTTACTAGTAGATTGGCACATATCAATTGTTTGTGTTAATGCCTATTAGGAGTTAAGGAGCTTTTGTTTTTTTGGAAATTTCAGTTTCTTTTGTATTATTTGCGGGACATAGTGATGCAGGAGATTAATGAAGAAGGCAACCAGCAGGTAACCTGTCGACAACACCTATGATATGTCTACTTTACCTGCTGACAACACCATCAAAAAAGTCTGTCAACAGGCTTTTACAGTAAGTCTGTAAATTACAACCTGTCGAAAGTTGAAGGGAGCTGTCGACAGGTCTACGGAGTATCAAGTATCCTAGTTCGTTTAGGAGTTATTTTCTGAGTCCGTTTTACATTTCAATTTATTTTATTTTTGTTTCTTTATTTTAGTTTCCTAATTAGAAAAGTATTCTTCTTTTATTACCTATATAAGACCATTGTATTGTAGGATTTTAGTTATACAACTTCTAATCAATATATTTTGAGTTTTCCTTATATTTGCTTGTGGATTCGAGTTGTTCTCTTTGGCTCGTGGATTCGGGTCGTTCTTGCTCGTGAATTCGAGTATTTATTCCTACCTGAACGCTTTTTAGGATTCATTAGCGCTAGAATGAGATCTAGCCTACGTCAATCATTTTCTTCGCTTCTCCGTCTGCGTCAAGTGGTATCAGAGCTTCGGCGAACGCTCCGACGATAGCCAGAAATGATGACGAACAGCCAAACCTATCCACAAGGATGGATACTTTTGAAGAGAAACTTAGCACTCTTAGATCAACATGGACATTGTGGTTCAGGAACTCAAGAAGATCTTCCTCAAGCTTGATGATTGAAACCTAGCAGAAGGTATGCACCAAAGGGGGTTACATCTTCCAACAAACAACCCTTCACCTTCACTTCCACCTTCATCAGGTAAATCTCATCCACCACCTCCACCTCTCTCAAACAATCCTCACCCACAACCCCCTCTACTAACTCAATCACCTCTGATTCAACCACCCTCATATATCAAACAAGGCCATGAAGTCTCCGACAATCAACTATCACCCCTATATCAATCATCCTCATATCAACCATACCCAAATCAATCACTCCCAAATCCATATCAATACCCTACACCACCAAACTACCCTCTACAACATCTCCAAATTGATGACGTCTTCGACAAAGAGTTCAACAACCCCGCTTGTTAGTATGACAACTTTGGAGATGACGACCCAGCCTATGGAAGGTATGGGAGATTCGCTAGTCCTAAGTTAAATAGGAGAGGCGGGTTTTCTGACCCCAATAGGGAGGTTAGAATCCCTTACTCTAATTATGGTAGAGAATGAGGATATCCAAATCCTCAAGAGTAGGTAGAAGGTTCACATCCCCTCTCTCAGTGAGAATCTTGATATAGAATTCTTCTTGGATTGAATCTATGAGGTGGATAAACTCTTTGATATGGCTTATGTTTTCATGGAGAAGTAAGTCAAATTTGTGGCATACAAACTCAAGGGAGGAGCGCCACATGGTGGGAACAATTGCATGTCTCATGAAGACGTCAAGAAAAGCAACCAGTGATGATATGGAGGCACATGAAGCAACTACTACAAGGTAGATCCTTTCACCGATTATCAACAGATCATCTACAATCAACATGATCAATGCAGGTAAGGTACGAGGATTGTGACAGCATACACTGAGGAGTTCTATCGCCTCGCGTCGTGATGTGAATCATCACTAACGGAGAAGCAACAGACTGCAAAGTACGTCCACAAGTTAAAATGCCCCATCCAAGAGCGTGCGACCCTCCAAGACTTATACTCTATCGACGAAGCCCAAAACAAGGCCATGAAGGTTGAAAGGTTGCAGAACAAGGCCTTACCCTTTAAGAACGCAGTAGAAAGGACATCTGGTGGCACAAAAACTCATCAAGGTTCCACGTCAAGCGAATGACCTCTAGCCCGTAAAGTGATGGGTACCTCTCGCAAACCCTCCAACGACATTTGCCCTCACTACAAAGGGCAAGGAGAATCTATATGCCAAGCATGGAGTTGGAAAGTGTTACAGGTGTGACGATCCTGGACATAGGTTCAATGAGTGACCGAAGAGGAGACCCGTCAACATGGAAGACTATGAGGATGAAGATGAGGCGCTAATCGAGACTGGGCCAGAAGATTCAAATTTGTCGAAGAAGAAGGAAAAGCAGCCACCTGCGTGATCTGGAGGTTGCTGTACAACCAAAAGAACCCCAACACCACACTAAAACATCAGATTTTCTACTCAAGGTGTTCGGTAAAGAATAAGCTGTGCAATCTCATCATTGACAATGACAGTTATGAAAATATTGTCTCTACCGCATTGATGGACTATTTGAAATTAGAGACATAGCTACATCCTCACCCATACACTATTAAGTGGATCAAGAAGGGCCCCTGCATCCAGGTAACGAATCTTTATTATGTCCCTGTTTCAATTGGCAAGCTTTATCAAGATTCAATTACTTGTGATATTATTATTGATATGGATACATGTCACATACTATTGGGACATCCATGGCGGCATGATGTCGATGCTACCCATCGAGGCAAGAGAATTATTTACATGTTCACTTGAGAGGGTAAAAGAATTGTCATGAAGCCAATTCCTCTACCAGCAAAGCCGACTAAAGGAGGAAAGACAAAGTTCATATCCATATACAACCGAGGTGAGTTCTTAGTGGAGTCCAAAGAGACAAAGCAATAATTTGCCTTGGTAGTTAAAGAAAAAGTTGGCACAGCAATTGAAGCCCTGAGAAGATGAAACCTATGCTGGAAGAAATTCAAAGAATAGTTCATGACGAGCTTCCGAATGAACTTCCACCCATAAGGGATATCCAACACGACATTGATCTGATCCCTAGAGCAGGTCTACCTAATCTCCCACACTACTGGATAAATACAAAAGAATTCTAAGGAAGAAGGTCAAAGAACTGATTCAAAAGTGACATATTAGAGAGAGAGCATGAGTTCATGTGCAGTACCAGCCCTTTTGATACCAAAGAAGGATGAAAGTTGGCGTATGTGCATGTACAACCACGCCATCAACAAGATCTCTATTCGATATCGATTCCCGATACCTCGCCTTGATGATATGTTGGATCGATTATGAGGATCTTGCATATTTTTGAAGATTAATTTGAGGAGTGGCTACCATCAGATTGCATTAGACTGGGAGATGAATAGAAGACAGCGTTCAAAACTTTGGAAGGGCTGTATGAGTTGATGGTCATGCCTTTCGGACTATCCAATGCACCAAGCATTTTCATGGGGGTGATGAACCAAGTGCTTAAATCTTTCTTGGGCAAGTTTTTGGTTGTCTATTTTGATGATATCCATATCTACAGTTCTAGTAAGACCGAGCACCTGGAGCCTCTACGGGAAGTGTTCACTGTTCTCCAAGCAAATGAGTTGTACATCACCTTAAAAAAGTACAACTTCATGACTACAAGCCTAATATTCTTAGGATTCATCATTAGTTCGCAAGGGATCCACGTGGATGAAGAGAAGGTGAGGGTAATTCGGATTGGCCCGCACCAAAGAGTTCTACAGAAATAAGGAGCTTTCATAGGTTTGCCACTTTCTACTAACAATTCATTCGCAATTTCAGTACTTTACTAGCGCTTATGATAGACTATTTAAAGAAGAAGAATCCTTTTGTTTGGACTGACGAAGTCGAAAGAGGTTTTGCACTCATCAAGGAGAAGTTTACAAACGCCTCCGTCTTAGCTTTTCCAAATTTCATAGAGGGTTTTCGAGCTAGAGTGTGACACTTGTGGAGTAGGCATTAGAGCAGTACTCTCACAGAAAAAAATCTATTGCCTTCCTCAGTGAAAAGTTAAACGAGGCACAACAAAAGTAGTCTATATATGAAACAAGAGTTATATGTGTTGGCCCAGAGGCCCATCACTCTAGTTTTGATGATGATTAACTCATGTAGTTATATTACTAATGGTCTTGTGCCTATTTAGTTTCAGATTTACTATCAAGATCTTAGTAGGTGCTTAGATTCAACAAAGGAGTTTTGGAGCTAACACATGTAAATTCAAGAGTTCGCGCTACAAGATCGAACCTAGCACTCGGTTGGAGTCAAGCTCTTTGGATCACATTTGGATCGAGTCGGCTTGGAGAAGGAGTTCTGCGAGAAGACTTCGGTTTGTGTTTTTGTTTAGATCTTGTATAAAGATAGATAGTGTTAATATGCTCAAGTTCACACACACACACACACACACACACACACACACAAGTTCAATTCGTTTTGGTTTTCAGTTTAACCGATTTTGAATTTCAAGTTCGCAAATGTATGATTTTCATGAATAGATAGAATCAAAACAGGTTTTCATGAATAGATAGAGTCAAAACAAGTTTACATGGTTTAATGTATATTAAATTTCATCTATATACATATATGCATCATATATTTAGGAGAACCTTATTTTGATGATCCTATTCATGTGTTTAGAGTTTTGTAATTAACAAAACCTATTTTGGATTTTATGTCAAATACATAGATATATCAATTACATGTGTATTGAATTCTATCCATACACAATATGCTTCAAATGTGTTTTAATATCGTGTTTTTGTATTTATACAAGTTTAGGAAAAATCGGATTTCTATTTCAAAGTTTGTTTTGCGGAAAATACCGATTTGTGTTTAAGCCTAATCTTTATATCACAAAAATAGTTTAAATAGTTTGCAATATGTGTTGATTCTTAGTTACATATGTTTATTCTTCAAATATTTATAAGAACCTAATTTTGTGGATTATGAGAATTTATGAGATTTTATTGGAATTAAAATAAACTAAGTTTTCATACCTTTATTCACAGCCAGAATTGCTGGTGGTCGACCGGACGGTCGGACCAGTGGTCGGTCGACCGGAACGGTCGACTGATGTGCACAAGGACGTGCACATGGCCAGCCTAGAAGGCCGATGGACCGGGCGGTCGACCAACTGAAAGTACCCACTCTCGGGTACTGCCGGTCGACCGACAGGTTGTGCCCGGTCGACCGGGCGGCCGATCGGAGGCACAACGGTCAGAAATATGACCGAAGGCATAATGGTTAGCGACCGGCTGGTCGACCGGAAGGGCAATCTGAACCTTTTCTGGTGGCTGCCAACGACTAGCTTTTTGAGAGGCTATAAATAAGCCATCTCTTGGGCTATTTTTAGCAAGATTTTTTTTGAGAGCTTCTCTTCCCATCTTACAAGTGTTTTGCAACAAGTTTTAGAAGAGTTTTTGTGCTTAAAAAATTTATTTTTATTTGTTTTCAAGGTTAAAAAAATCAAAGAAAAATAGAGTCTTTGAGAAATTGGTTTTGATCTTCATTTCTATTTCTATCTAGTATTTTTTTCAAGTATTTTTCTTTGTGATTTTGATTTCCAAACACCTTGTTTTCTCACACTTGAGCTATCATATCTATCCAGTTTATAGGATCTTATTTTGGTGAGAAAAAATTATTTGTGGTCTATTGTGATCACCAAGAGTTATAATCTTTCCTTTGCTTTGGCTTTGTGCCTATCCCTTTAGTGTTGAGGTGATTGAGTTGTGAGTTTGTGGTTATCCCTCTTGTGTGGAGGTGATTGTGGTTGAATTTAGCTTTGAGCCTTTATCCCTCTTTGTGCAGAGGTGATTATTGTTTTGGCTTGTGCCCATCCCTCTTGTGTAGAGGTGATGAGTTTTGGCTTTGTGCCTTACCTCTTGTGTAGAGGTGGTTGTGGTAGAGAGAGGAGTTGTGTACTCCTAAGTATGTAATTGCAATTCCTCGGTGGAGGTTCCCTTTGTGGGAAGTCTTGTATGGATGCAGTGAAAATCCTTCTGTGTGAAGGCGGGGACGTAGAGCAGTGGCTCGAACCTCGAAACATATCTCGGTGTTTGCGTTTGATCCATTATTTCTAAATTCTATCTTTCTTATATCTTACATTGCTTCATATTGTTAATATTATATATGCTTGGTATAGTTTGTGTGTACATACTTGTGTTGAACCAAGAGAGCTTCATATAGCACCTCAACTCTTATTTAGAAAAATTTAGAGGAGATAGTCCAGAGCCCTTCATGGAGAATTCAGGTACACTCTTTGGTTACACATAGTGTGTTGCAATTTAGTTTTAATTCTACATCATTTGTCATTAGATTAGCTGGTACACCTATTCACCCCCCTCTAGGTGTATTTCTATATGCAGTGTTCCGTTCATTTAAGTCATAAGAGAGTTATCTTATAGCTAGTGACTTCGTGTTGTTTTCGGATCATCAATCACTCAATATTTCAAGAACCAAAAGCATATAAATAAGATGCATGCAAGCCAGCATCTTACTTTGAGCAATTCAATTTTATAATCCGTCACAAATCTGTAGTAGATAACAAAGTTTTTGATGCTTTGAGTCGAAGAGTTTCGCTGTAGATCTCATTAGCGAAATCATTAGTTTCGAATGATTGAAGGAGCTATACAAGGATGATGATAACTTTGCTAAAATCTGGGAGCATTTTTCGTCATTACAGCCTGCACAAGTTTTTTATATCTTAGCGAATTTCTTCTTAAAAGAAGTCAGTTATGTGTACTAAGAACTTCATTAAGGGAGGAAGTTATTAGAAACTTGCATATAGGCAGGCTGGCAGGACATTTTGGGAGAGATAGGACGATGGCAAGTCTTGAAGATAGATACTACTAGCCTCAGCTGGATAAGGATGTGACTATAATTGTGAAGAGCTGCCCAATGTGTTAAGTCGCTAAAGGCCAAGCTCAATATACAAGCTTGCATACACCTTTGCCCATTTCAAAGGATATTCGGAAAGACTTGAGCATGAATTTCATGTTAGGACTTCCTCGCACACAAAAGAGAGTAGATTCTATCTTTATGATAGTTGACCGATCCTCCAAGATGGCACACTTTATTCCTTGCCGGAAGACATCCGATGCACTTCATGTGGCTAAATTATTTTTTTAAGAGATAGTGAGACTGCATGGCGTGCCGAGTTTCATTATTTCAGATCGAGATAATAAGTTCTTGGAAACATTTTGGATTACACTTGGAGGAAGTTTGTCACATCTTTAAAGTACAATAGCACACACATCCGCAAATTGATAGCTAAACAGAAGTTTTTAATAGCACCAAAAGCAACTTATTCAGGAGGAGCATATGCGGAGACAAACCAAGAGCATGGGATCAAGCTCTGCCTTAAGTGGAGTTTGCTTACAACAGCATAACCCACAGTTCAATGGGTATGTCACCCTTTTTTATTGTCTATTTGAAGGTACCTCATCATCTCCTAAACTTAGCCAAATTATCCATTGGCGAGAATTTTAGTAATGCAGCTAGTGCAATGGCTAAGCAAGCCATAGATGTTCAAAAGGAGGTTCGAATAAGGTTGGCGAAATCCAATACAAAATACGAAGCCACTGCTGACAAAAGGTGAAGAGAAAAGTTCTTCAAAGAAAGAGACATGGTGATGATATATTTGAGAAAAGAAAGAATTCCTGTGAGAACATACAACGAGTTGAAATCAAAGAAGTATGGTCTGTTCCAAATCATGAAGAAGATCAATGATAATGCCTATGTTGTAAATCTTCCAAGTGATATGGCGATGTCAAAGACATTTAATATGGAAGAGCTTTATGATACTGCCCACTAAATAGCTATTTTCAGATAATAATTTGAGAATGAGTTCTTTTGAAGAGGGAGGACTGATGTAGGAGATTAAGGAAGAAGGCAACAAGCAGGTAACCTGTCGACAACACCTCTGGTCTGTCGACATGTAACTTTACTTGTCGACAGCACTCTCAAAAAGCCTGTCGACAGGCTTTTACAGTAAGTCTGTGGATTATAGACTTGTCGACAGTTAAAGGGAGCTGTCGACATGCTTACGAAATATCGAGTATCCTAGTTCGTTTATGAGTTGCTTTATGTGTCCGTTTTGAATTCAAATTTATTTTATTTTTATTAATTTATTTTATTTTTGTTTCTTTATTTTAATTTCCTAGTTAAAAAAGTATTGTTCTTTTATTTGCCTATGTAAGGCCATTAAATCCTAAGGTTTTAGGTATCCAATTTTTAATCAATATATTTTGAGTTTTTCTCATATGTGCTCGTGGAGTCGAGTTGTTCTCTTTGGCTCGTGGATTAGTGAAGAGAGCTGTCGACAGGTCTATAGAGTACAGAGTATTCTAGTTCGTTTGAGTGTTATTTTCTAGTTTTGTTTTGAATTCCAATTTGTTTATTTTTATTTCTTTATTTTAGTTCCTAGTTAGAAAAGTATTCTTCTTTTATTTGTTATATAAGGCCATTGTATCATAAAGTGTCCAACTTTTAATTAATATGTTTTAAGTTTTTCTCATATTTGCTCGTGGATTCGAGTTGTTCTCTTTGACTCATGGATTCAGATCGTTCTTACTCATGAATTCGAGTATTTATTCTTCCCTGAAGGCTTCTTCAGGATTCGCCAGCGCTAGAACGAGATCTAACCCGCGTCGATCATTTTTTTCGCTTCCCTATTTGCGTCACGTAGTAACTTGAAGCCATCATTTGATATTAAAGATTGTTTTTTTTAAACTTAAAAAGTGAAACTTTATTCATTTGTTTATTTTGATTGTTAATAGGTTATTTGGGAGTAGGATCAAGATGGAAGAAAGTTGTGCCAGTAGAGACATAGGTCCAGTTGATGCCCACGAGAGTCACAATGTTGTTTGATAAGTACATATTTTTTTGGTTAATTGATTTGATGCTAAGTTCTACAGATTTTTCTTCTATTTATGTGCTTATGATACAAATGTTGACATGATAATCAAATTTACATACCTTTTTTTTCTTTTGCTATAATAATTGATGGGCTGGCCCAAATGCCCATGGGCTGGCCTATACAAAATATACAGTATTTGGGCGGGTCAATACATGCCTAGTTCAGATTCGAGTTGCCCCAATTCGAGTTGCCCCAAAAACTCGCTCATTTCAGTTCGGGTCAACTTCGTCCCGATCCGACCCATTCTCACACCTTTACGTGTAGTAATATGCAATCTTCTTTAACAATATCATATTTAAAAATAAAAAAAACACAAGTTGCTGGAAATGTGGAATGTACATGTTTCCTGGTACCTTTGGCCTAACTATATCTTTTTGACTGAAATAATTGAAGGGAAAACAGATCGCAAGCAGAGATTTGAAGGCATATGTTCTGAGTTACATATATTGGAAAGAAAAGCCTATTTATGCTTGTTGTCCAATGAGCTTTCAATCCTACAAAACCAATTAATTACCTATTAGTTTCCAGTGATAATGGTAGTAGGGTGTGTTGAAAGAGAGAGCTGCTTGCGTAAAAGAAAAGGTCTTGAAAATAGATTCCTTTTTACTGATAGTGTTCATTATTGCTGATTCAATGAGTAACGAAGAACTCGTATTTTGGGGGTTCGGTTCATGTGTGTGAGCGATGCACACATATTATATGAGGGTCAATCTCACGTTGACACGTGAAATTGGCCCTCTTATAATGTTATAAGAGGTCTAAACACTTTAAAGTTTTATCCTCTTGAAACTCGATATCTTATCCATGTGTCAACGCGAAAATAGCATCGGATGAACGGAATCCCAATTTTGAAGCAACAAAGGGATTATGTATTACCATTACATATGTATCTAGGACTAAATTAATCCTCAGCCTAGCTGAAAGCCAAAGGCAAGACCTGGCCCCTGTCCTGATGGAGCTGGGGAAAAAGAAAATGCAGCTGGATTGGGCTTCAACAACCCAAGCCTAATTTTGTAAGGTGTGACTTGAATGAAGACACAGCCAACCCACAAATTAGATTATGTGTGAAAGCTTTCAAGTTGTTTCAACTTTCAAAATTTGATTTTAAATGTCTTTCAAAAAATATAAAATAATTTGTATAAATTTTAGTAGACATAAAATCAAAGTAAATAGATTCAAATCAATATTTTTAAATTTAGTTCCAAAGCTTTTGGGCGTTTTAACTAAACTTGAGAGAAATCATACTTAAATTCAAATCAAAATGTATAGGCGCAAATATGAATATGCATTCTAGTGCCAAATTAACTTCTTGCCTTTGTTTTTCTTACCTCACATAATATTCTTAAATATATATAGCAATTTTTGGTCTATCACTCTATGTCCAATTGATTTGACTTGATAAATTGAATATATTGAGTTAGATATTTGTCACCACCTCTTTTATATGATTTTGCAATTTAAGCTCCGATCCATCCAGCCTCAATCCAAGTGATTTAACCTAAATTAAAAAAAAAAAAGACTAGAATATGAGTTGTTAGTGCATAAGTAGCTTAATGAGTGGTTATCACCAAACTAAGAACACAATAAGACTAACAATCTCTCCCTTGATAATGACAGCTCACAAAGATACATAAAAATTGTAAGTACACCTAGAAGGGGGTGAATAGGTGTATGGCTAATCTAATGACAAATGCTGCGGAATTAAAAACAACTTGCAACACACTTAGTGTAACCAAAAAGTGTAGCCGAATTCCCGGTGACGGGCTCTGGACTATCTCCTATAAATTCCTCTAAATAAGAGTTGAGGTGCTATTTAAAGCTTTCTTGATTCAATACAAGTATGGCACACAAACAATACCAAGCATATATGATATAAGCAATATGAATCAATGCAAGATATAAGAGAGAGTTTAGAGATAGTGGATCAAACGCAAACACAAAGATATATTTCGAGGTTCGAGCACCTAGCTCTGCGTCCCGCCTTCACACAAAAGGATTTCCATTAATGCGTCCACACAGGAGTTCCCACACAGGGAATCTCCACTGAGAATTTGGGTAATACAAACTTGGAGTATACAACTCCTCTCTCAAACAACCACAACCTCTACATAAGAGGCAAGACACAACAACAATCACCTCTCACTAGAGGGATAAGACACTAAGCCAAATAAAGATCACCTCCCCCACTAGAGGGATAGGCCCAAAGCCAACACTCCAACAACAATCACCTCTACACTTAGAGGGATAACCACAAACCTAATGCGCAACCTCCTCTACACTTAGAGGGAAAGGCACAAAGCCAAAGCAAAAGGAAGGGTTACAACTCTTGGTGATCTCAAAGACCACAAACTAATTTTTCTCATAAAAAATAAGATCCTAATAGATAGGATAGATATGATAGCTCAAGTATGAGAAGACAAAGAGTTTAAAAATCAAAACCACAAATAAAAACTCATGAAAAAAACTCTAGATAGAAATATAAATGAAGATCAAAACCAATTCCCAAAGACTCTCTTTTTCTTTGATTTTTTCAACCCTTTAAAACAAATAAAAGATAGATCTTTTAACCACAAAAACTCTTTTAAACTCTTGCGGAAAAACACTTGAAAGATAGAAAATTTTCTCTTCAAAAATCTTGGTGAAATCAGTTCAAGAGAAGGCATATTTATAGCCTCTCAAAAATCTACCTATTGGCAGTCTGGAAAGGGCAGAATGCCCCTCCGGTCGACTGCCCGGTCGACCGGCGCAACGGTCATATTTATGACCGTTGTGCCTCCGGTCGACCGCCCGGTCGACCGGCCACAGCCAACGGTCGACCGCCCGGTCGACCGGTCCCCACCCGAGAGTGGGGTGCTTTCAGTTGGTCGACCGCGCGGTCGACCGGCCGAGTTGGCTAGCCATGTGCACGTCCTCGTGCACATCGGTCGACCGTGCCAGTCGACCGACCACTGGTCCGGTCGACCGGCTCGGTCGACTGCAGTTGATCTGGCTGGGGATTAGATGTGCTGAAAACTTGTCTTTTTAATTTTCATAAAATCCCATAAATCACATAAATTTCACAAAAATAAGTTCTTATAAGATCTTTGTAGTACAAGTATGTGTGACTAAAATTCAATACATATTATAAACAATTTGAACCATTTTTGTGATATTGTAATTTGACTTAAACTCAAAAATTGTATTTTCCAAAAACTAAACTTTGAAATGAAAAATAGTTTTCTCCAAAACTCATGTAAATACAAAAACATAATATTGAAGTAAGTTTGAAGCATATTGTATATGGATAGAATCTAATATACATATAAGATATATATCTATATTTTTGACATGAAATCCAAAATCGGTTAAACTGACAACCAAAACTAATAAACTTTAAACTTGTGTGTGTGTGAACTTGAGCATATCAACACTATCTAATCTTTACACAAGATCTAAACAATCTTAAACTAAGCAAACCGAGGTCATCTTATAGAACTCCTTGTCCAAAATGACTCGATCCAAACATGATCCAACGAGCTTGACTCCAACCGATTGCTAGATGCGATCTTGACGCGTGAGCTCTTGAATCTACATGTGTTAGCTCCAAAACTCCTTTGTTGAAGCCAAACACCTACTAATATCTTGGTTAATAACTAAAACTATGCAAATCCAAGATTATTAGTAAACTATAACTACATGAGTTAATCATCATCAAAACAGAGTGATGGGCCTCTGGGCTAACAATCTCCCCCTTTTTGATGATGACAAAACTTATGGAGTTATATATGCATGGATTAAAGATAAGCTTAATAGAAGCTCCCCCTTAACGCATGCATAGCAATAAACATAAGAATATTCAATGAATGCTCATAAATTAAACACAAACATATATGCATAGATGGAAGTAAACATAAATAAACTCTCCAAATACTTCTCCCTTTTTTGCATAAACAAAACATGTATGCATTAAACAAGAAAATAAACATGCATATATAGAAACTCTCAAAATTCTTTTCCTCCATTTTGTATAAAACAAGAAAATGAAATAAACATGCATATATAAACTCATCAAATACTTCTTCCCCTTTTTGTTAATTCATCAACGAAGGGGCATAAATAAACTCTAAAAAACAATCTTCTCCCCTTTTTGTCAAATCAAATAATAAAGTTATATATGCGATATACATTCATGAAGAGGAGAGATGTAAAGTTAACTTCCCCTGCATATATGTATTTATATGAAAAGAGATGATTAAATCCTAACCACATAAAGCATAATATACAATGTATAAAAGGAGATGTGAAGCTCCCCCTACACACGTGTATTACATACCAAAGAGAGGTCAATCACTTCAATATGAAATACACGCAACATGAATCTATATATAGAGAAGATGTTAAGCTTCCCTTGCATATAAGCAATACATATCAAAATATTATGAAACCTCTTTAAAATAAATTTATGATACCAATTGAAAATATACCAATTTATAATAAAGATATATATCGAAACATTATGATATCAATTTATGATACCAATTGAAAATAAATAAAATTTTTAAGATACCAATTGAAAATATCATGTGAATTTTTGATACCAATAGAAAATAAAATATTGTACGTTTTTGATATCAATATATATTGTAAATCTTGATACCAATTGAACGTAAAAATCAAATTTTTAGGTAAACACAACTCATTTCAATATAGATACCAATTTAAAATGAAACATGATATTAATTGAAAAAGCAAACCAACTTTTTGGATAAACAAATCATTTTGCAATAGAGATACCAAATAGAGAATAATACTAAATTAAGATTATTGATACCAATATTGAAAATGTATGCATATACCAAAATAAAGCATTTTTCATCATAAAGAGTAGGAGTAAGATACCAATTGAAAATAAAATCGACTGAAAGATAAAACAAGAATTTTTCCCCCTTTATGAAATACTAATAAAAATAATGCATAAGCTTGTATAAGATATCAATTGAAAAATAATTGACATTTAAGGAGTAAATCAAGCCTAGCAAAAACATAATTTGTGCTTTAAGATGTAAAGATATTGTAAGCATAATCAAATCATATATATATGTATGAAAATATAAATACCAATTGAAATTAATACTATTTGAAGTTTGGAGTATACATATATAGAAAACACAAATATGAGTATACAAACATAAAAATATCAATTGTGATACCAATTGAGAATATAATGAGGATCAAGTGTATAACTTATACCTACCACCCTATTCATGCATATGTTTAAATAGATTTTTAATAAGAGCATATAAGGCATGGTCGCCCATCCAACCACCCTTAGAAGGTAGGGGTTTTCAAAAATAAGATTTGAAAATATTTTTAGCATAGATGAAAATCACTATCAATTGAAGAATACAGACTAATTTTATGATAATCTTGTAAACTAGGACGAAGTCCTTCAAGGAAGGAATAAAATAAGAATATATCCATGAAACATGAAAATCACACAATCATCAACACTCAAATAGCAATAAAGCTCATATAATCTCATGAAAATAAATCATGAGTAAATATCAAACATAGAGTGTAAAAAGTCATGTAATCAATAAAATCATAGAAATAGGACATTTAAGCTCAAGTGAAATCCCTTTATCAAAAACATGAAAATCACTAAAACTGAATATACTTCAAGGTATATGTATGTTTAGTTAAAACTAAAAGTATACATACATATCCCAAACACAAATGAGTCCATAATAGAATTTGCATGAAAAGCAAGTGACTCAAGGTTATACATGTATATCTAAAATTTTAGACAGAATTGACATATACATGAAGCTAAACACATTATCATAAAAACATGTACAAAAATAGAGAATACAAGTTAAAATGTACGAATCATCAAAACTAGGCTATACTAGTACATCTAATGGGTATAAATGAGCAATTAAGTGCAAACATACAAAAATCAAATGTGGCTCATTAGTTGTACAAGTATATAGACACAAGTTTTAATGAAAACTACATCTAAATATGTAATCAAAATATGAAGTACAAAACCATAAACAAACATGATCATTAAGGTAAATGCATGTGTTTTAGAGCTATGATATACACAATAGCTAAACTAAAGTGAGAACACAAAAATATAAGTTCATATAAATATGGTCAATTACTATTTATGTATGTCATAAGTCTAATTAACATGACATTTAACATAATGAGCATTAAAACATGATACGCTAAAAACTAATAATCTAAAAGCATGTAAATATAAATAAGGAGAGATAGTTAGCAAAATATTAGGGCTAATCTCTAAATCTCCAAACCATGGTAGTCCTCCTACCAAAATTTTCTTGAAAGTGATGCATCCAAAATTGCCACCATTTAGCTCGGAACGCATCCACCATCAAGGCATCAACACTCTCACGTCAAGCGAGAGCCCACACCTACATGAAATAAAATAGGGGGCTTTTGGAACCCATACTCTATTGGGTCCATGGGGAATAGCACCTTTCCTAACCAAAACAAATTTATTTACAAAATTTAAATCATTTAATTTATCATAACAAAATTTTACAAGGTGGCCCTTACGTCCACAATGTGCACATGTGTACACATGAGCATACATAGAGTTACGTGTATGAACGTGAGAAGCATGTGTATGTCGTGGTTTGTGTGCATGTATAGGAGGAACATATTTTTTGTGAAACATGGATTCTAACCGTGTGTGGTTCATGGCACATTGGCTCAAAGTGGAGCCCAAACAATTAACACTCTTCTTTAATATGGTTATATCATTTTTAATGTTAGAAGAAGAAGTAGAACATGCAACATGTTTATTAATAGAAGATGAATCTATAGTAGCATCACAAACATGATAATCTAAATCATTTTTCAAAGTTTTATTATCCTTTGAAACCAAATCTAATTCCTTTAAAATTAAAACAATTTTATTTTTCAAGGAATCATTCTCTTTTAAAACAAAATCAAGTTTTGAAGATAGAACTTCATTTTCTTCAAAACATCATTATAATCATTTTTATTTTTCAAAATTTTATTTTCATTAAGAGCAAGTTCAAGTTGGGATTTCAAAGAGTCCCTTTCATTTGAAATCTCATCCCTCTCTTGCAAAGCCATATTAAGTTTTGAAAACAAATCTTTATTTTCTTCTTTCTTTTTAAAAGTTTTCTTTTTCAAAAATTTGTATTTTTCTAACAAGTTTTCACAAACAATGGAAAGTTCTTCATTAAGAGCATCGGCATCCATACTATCATAATCATCATTAGAAGAGCTAGCACAATCATCTTATTGAGTCTCCGAATGTACCTCAAGGGAGTCATTCCCTTGGACCATGTAGCAAGCTTGTACGGATTCTCCTTCACTAAATTCTTCCTCCACATATTTTGTCGTTTATAGCTTGAGAGAGGTCAAAGTGTTCCACACTGTAAAAATGGAATCACAATGAGAAACAATAGATAAATATTCTTTACTTAGTGTGTTTCTAAGTGCCTCTAGGGCTTGTGCATTGGCCTCTATATGCTTGCTATTACCAAGATAAGATTTCTTGATAGCGGCAAGGTAAACATGCATTCCTAGGATTTTTAGGTACATACTTATTTTAAGCTTCCAAACATCGATGTTAGAAATATCAAATATAGGAGGGGTCATCAAATCCATGAGTGTAAACTAGAGTGTGTGCAAATGTAAATGTAGATTAGCTAACCAAGATTTCACTCCTAGGTGGTTAAACCTAATATCAGGAGCGTAGGCTCTAATACCAATTGTAAGTACACCTAGAGGGGGGTGAATATGTGTATGGCTAATCTAATAAAAAATGATGCGGAAGTAAAAACAACTTGCAACACAATTAGTGTAATCAAAGAGTGTAGCCGAATTTTCAGTGACGGGCTCTGGACTATCTCCTCTAAATTCCTCTAAATAAGAGTTGAGGTGCTATATAAAGCTTTCTTGGTTTAACACAAGTATGACACACAAATAATACCAAGCATATATGATATGAGCAATATGAATCAATGTAAGATAAAGAGAGAGAGAGAGAGTTTAGAGATAGTGAATCAAACGCAAACATAAAGATATGTTTTGAGGTTCGAGCACTCAGCTCTACGTCCCCGCCTTCACACAGAAGGATTTCCACTAATGCGTCCACACAGGAGTTCCCAGATAAGGAACCTCCACTGAGGATTTGGGTAATACAAACTTAGAGTTCACAACTACTCTCTCAAACAACCACAACCTCTACACAAGAGGCAAGGCACAACAACAATCACCTCTCACTAGAGGGATAAGGCACCTTAATCCAAACAAAGATCACCTCTCATTAGAGGGATAGGCGCAAAGCCAACACTTCAACCATAATCACCTCACACTTAGAGGGATAGCCACAAACCCAATGCACAACCTCCTCTACACTTAGAGGGAAAGGCACAAAGCCAAAGCAAAAGGAAGGGTTACAACTCTTGGTGATCTCAAAAATCACAAACCAATTTTTCTCACAAAAAATAAGATCCTAATAGATAGGATAGATATGATAGCTCAAGTGTGAGAAAATAAAGAGTTTGAAAATCAAAATCACAAAGAAAAACTCTTGGGAAAAACTCTAGATAGAAATATAAATGAAAATCAAAACCAATTCCCAAAGACTCTCTTTTTCTTTAATTTTTTTTAACCTTTTAAAACAAATAAAAGGTAGATCTTTTAACTAAAAAACTCTTTTAAACTCTTGCTGAAAAGCACTTAAAAGATAGGAAATTTTCTCTTCAAAAATCTTGGTAAAATCAGCTCAAGAGAAGGCATATTTATAGCCTCTCAAAAATCTGCCCGTTGGCAGTCTGAAAAGGGCAGAAATGCCCCTCCGGTCAACCACCCGGTCGACCGGCCCCCACCCGAGAGTGGGGTGCTTTCAGTCGGTCGATCACGCGGTCGACCGGCCGAGTTGGCTGGCCATGTCCATGTCCTCGTGCACATCGGTCGACCATGCTAGTCGACCGACCACTGGTCCGGTTGACCAGCTCGGTCGACCGCCAGTTGATCTGGCTGGGGATTATAGGTATTGAAACTTGTCTTTTTTATTTTATAAAATCTCATAAAATCACATAAATTTCACAAAAATAAGTTCTTATAAGATCTTTGTAGTACAAGTATGTATGACTAAAATTCAACACATATTATAAACAATTTGAATCATTTTTGTGATATTGAAATTTGGCTTAACCACAAAATCTGTATTTCCAAAAACCAAACTTTGAAATGAAAAACAGTTTTCTCCAAAACTCATGTAAATACAAAAATATGATATTGAAACAAGTTTGAAGCATATTATATATGGATAGAATCCAATATACATATAAGATATATATCTTTATTTTTGACATGAAATCCAAAATCGGTTAAACCGAAAATCAAAACCAATAAACTTTAAACTTGTGTGTGTATGTGAACTTGAGCATATTAACACTATCTAATCTTTACACAAGATCTAAACAATCTTAAACTAAATAAATCGAGGTCTTCTTGTAGAATTCCTTCTCCAAGTTGACTCGATCCAAACACGTTGCAACGAGCTTGACTCCAACCGAGTGCTAGATGTAATCTTGACGCGCGAGCTCTTGAATCTACATGTGTTAGCTCCAAAACTCCTTTGTTGAAGCCAAACACCTACTAATATCTTGGTCAATAAGTGAAACTATGTAAACACAAGATTTTTAGTAAACATAACTACATGAGTTAATCATCATCAAAACTAGAGTGATGGGTCTCTGGGCCAACAAAAATATAATTGAGTGTCAATCTCAAGAGTCCCCCTACATATATAAATCAAAAATAAATACAGGAGTTTTAAAGCTCCACTGCATATATGCACTGGTACATGGTGCACAAGAAATATATCACCAATAAAAGCTTAAAAACTTGTATTACGAGAAGATATCACAAAAATCTATGTGTATCATAAGTAAAGATATATCAAATATCACACATTAACATGCACAAGCTTACTAAAAACATCAATTCAAACATATAAAACATTTACAAATTTTGCAAAAGTTCAAATTGTGCAAAAACATGCACAAGCATTCGCACACATGTACAAATGCATAAAACACATATATGTATACAAATGTCATTAAAAATTGCACATACATATATTAACACACTTGAATGAGTACTCAATAGATATATATCACAAAAAATTAAGAAGCTTACGTGTATATTTCATGCACAAGCATGTACAAAAACACATTTATATCAGATAACTATTTTATGCATCACCAATCTCACATATTACCAAATATCACCTAAATAACTCAAATTACTCAAGTTCCCTTCCCCTTTGGCATCATCAAGAGGGGATGAGAAATAAAAATTGATAAGAAAGACAAACTAATATTAAAACCACCACATGCATGGATCAAAATATAAATAAAGTATAAGTAGCTTCTAGATAAAGTTTGAAGCAAGTAAACGGTAGAAGGTACAAGCATATATAATGTATATAAAGATTATCATTTTGGTGAAAGAAAATATAGAAAAATACACATAAATCCAAAAAATTTTTGTAATAAATCCAACATAAATATAACTATATGTAGCGGTCAATTTCTGACGCATGTTGAGATCACGCCATCTGTCCTGCTGCTCAGAAGCGTCCCAAGTGGCCAATCATCTTTCTAACAGTGGGCCCAGCATGACTGCAAGCCCAACCTGGGCCCAAAGAGGAAGCCTCGAGTCTTGTCCCGAGCCCACATCACTTTGACGCCACTTATCTAGAGCCTCAACTCAGCTGGAGCTGTGTAATTCTCCAGAGATACCAGTTATCGATGCAAGGACTGATTCCGGAATCACTCCGGCCTCCAAAATGAAGACCTTTGAAACTTCCCACTCCCATGCTAGTTACAGTTGGATGACACGATCCCGGCGATTCGTGGATCCAGATTTAGAACATTACAATGCCCCTACATCAATAAGGGTTGTTATGGATAGTAGCAGATATCTTGCTTGGTTATCCCAATAATCAAGTGGCGTGATCTGGGAGATTATGAAGAAATCACAACGTGCCAATTGTCCAATTCCTGAGATCCAAAAAGACCGCATGCACATTAACTGCTGAGAGAGGTATTAATACACCTTTATCTTCACTTGGAAGGGGGTTAGCTTTTGATTACCATCCAAACACACTGTTCACAATTATTCTCTGCTTTTTTCAAATAAGGATACTTATTCTCACGTCCGAGGGTCTTCGACTGGTATCACACCGGTGCTCCTGACCTGATAAGTATTCTTTTTCTTCTGTGTTCATGGAAGGATAAACCAAGAGCGTCCACCTGTCTGTGGTGAAAATTTCCCACCTTATCGGTGCATTCATTGAGATCTCTTGAGTTTACACTCTGAGTCTCTCCCTTTCGCCTAATATTTCTTCTTAAAACCTCCTCAAAAAGCCTTTCAAATGACAATGACTCCTCAGAAGAAAGCTAACTCATAGATCACTGCCTCCATTGCTGCTTCCAAAGGCAAGAAGGTCATTAATGGAGGCACAGATCCCACCGAAATCCACCTCTCAAATATAAACGTTGTTCTCCAACAGATCAATAAGAAGCCCTTCTAACCAACGACTACTCCCGAGCGAGTAACCAATGAGCATGAGTACCAGTTACCTGCCGAGGGGGAACTTCTCCAGATTCTGGACCACCTACAAAAGCGATTCCAATGAATAAAAGGCGAAGGCAGCTCGGGAGAGAGAAATATCCGCCCTGGAGAGAGACACCGCCACCCGCCTCCAGAACCAGCTCCTCACCCAGATTGAAATTGTAGCACCCCGCTCCTGGGATACATACCCAGTTGCGTGTCCCAATTTTTTTGACCATATTGTTTACATTTCCTTCCAGTATTTGCTTTTGGGTTGTGATTGCTTATGTTATTTGGTATCGGATCTGGATTCTCAGACCTACAGTCAGCCCTGACCCGGACCAAGAACCTGATACCAGCTTACTGCCTGATTTGACCTTTTTACTAGTCTAATTTGACCGATTTTAATTTCAAACACTGTTTTCTAATATTTTAGATTTTTTATGATTTTCTGGAATTTTTCAGAATTATTCTGCAAAACCGGTGTCGATTAGTTTCGCTGACCGATTCCCGAAATTTAGAAATGGCATTCACATTACTTCTTATAATTTTATTTTCTATTTAAATTCATTTTTTTAGGTTTTTTCTAAATTTATCAAAATTTGACCGATTCTGGTGTCGAATAGTATCGCCGAAAGATTTCAAGATTTTTAATTTGAAGAATAGATTGAATTTCTCGAATCCGATTTCATCAAATATCTTAAAATAATATTTACTATTTTTGAGAATTTTCGGAGCATTTCTGAAACAGTCAAATTTTTACCCTATTTAAATAATAATATTATTTTCCGTTCTTTTCTTTTCTTACTTTTTCCTTCTCCGCTCCTATACTTTATACTCCCAGGAGATTCTATCAATTTTATTATTTAATAAAATATTTATTTATTAAATTTTTTCTTATTTTTTTCCTTTTTCTTATTTTTCCTTTTCCCCTTCTTTTCTTTCTTTTCTTTCTTATTTTCTCTTTCTCCTCTGTACCCTGCTCCCCAATACCCTGCCGACCTATTCCCTGCAGCCCTGGTAGCCACTAGCCGCACCCCTATCCCCCTATCCCTCCTCCGATTCTCTCCTTCTCCTTCTACTTCTTTTAATTTCCTTCCCTTTTTCCCTTTCTCCTTCTCCATCATCTCATATTTCATTTCCCTCCCAACACCCTCACTCTCTCTCTCTCTCTCTCTCTCTCTCTCTCTCTCTCTCTCTCTCTCTCTCTCACAGTCAACCGCCGCCTCCACCATCACCACCGCTGCACCACCGCCGCCCCTAGACACCGGCGCCACCTCCCCCAACCCCTTCTCCCCTCCTCCACCTCCCTTACCTTCAACCACTAACCCATCCTCTCTAATTTCTCCATAAAACCCATCACTTTCCGTCTTCTTCTCCAAAATTCACCATCAAAACCCTCAATTCCTCCACTTCAACCACCCCACCATCATCATCTCCTCCTCCTCCTCCAACTCCCACCACCATCAACAACCACCACCACCATCTCCTCCAATAACAACAACTCCAACCACAACTCCAATAACCAAAACTCCAAACTCCACCCACCCTCCCCGGGCCAGGCGCGCTGTCCCCACCACCTCCGGCAGCACCGCCGCCCCCCAGGGCCGCCGGTGGGTGGTTGGCCGCCGGCCACCACCCTCCCTCCTCTCTCTCCTTCTTTATTTCTTCTTTCTTTCTTTCCTTCTTTTCTTCTTTCTTTCTTTTCCTTCTTTCCATATATACCCCTCCCTTTTTACTTCCCCTAATTACCCTCCCCCGTATTCCCTAATTACTCCACCATATCCTACAACTTTCTCTCTCTCTCACCTACAACTTTCTCTCTTTCTCTCTCTCTCCCCTCTTTCATCTCTCTCTAATATTTATAATATATAATATATAATATATATATATATATATTAATATATGGACTAGTAGCATGCTCGCGCGTGTTAGTGGACTTCTCAGATTTTTAACTTCGTATTGCGTTCCGATTTTTAGGCGAGTGCTTTGCATTATGCTTAGTAACTGCTACCCTAGTGTTTATAGCTTAATATATTGATATGTGGATATCTTATTACTACCGTAACATACCCAACAATTGCTACTATAATCTTTAGTACATGATACCCCGTATACGAGTTAATATATGATGTTGTCTCTGTATTCACGCCGACACTTGACATGTTATACTTGACACTTGATCTCTGACATGTGATATCTGACACCGGCACTTGACATGTTATACTTGACACCTGATCCACGACACTTGATATTTGACACCGGTACTTGATATGTTATACTTGACACCTGATCCATGACACTTGATATCTGACACCGGTACTTGATATGTTATACTTGACACCTGATCCACTGCCCCTAGCCACCGGCGCCACCTCCCAACCCCCCTCTCCCCTCATCCACCTCCCTTACCTTCAAACACCAGCCCATCCTCTCTAATTCTCCATAAAACCCATCACTTCCCCTCCTCTTCTTCTCCAAAATTCACCACTAAAACCCTCAATTCCTCCACTTCAACCACTCCACCACAATCTACTCCTCCTCCTCCAACTTCCCACCACCACCAACAACCACCACAACCACCAATAACCACCACAACCACCATCTCTTCCAATAACAACAACTCCAACACAACTCCAACAACCAAAACTCCAAACTCCACCCACCCCTCACCGGGCCAGGCGCGCCACCCCCAGTACCTCCGGCGGCGCCATCGCCCCCCAGGGCTGCCGGCGGGCGGCTGGCCACCACCCTTCCCCCTCTCCCTCCTTCTTTCTTTCTTCTTTCTTTCTTTCCTTCTTTCTTTCTTTTCCTTCTTTCCATATATACCCCTCCCTTTTTTACTTCCCCTAATTACCCTCCCCCTCATTCCCTAATTACTCCACCATATCCTATAACTTTCTCTCTTTCTCTTTCTCTCTCTCTCCCCCTCTCTCTCCTCTCTTATTCTCTCTCTAATATTTATAATATATAATATATGTATATATATATATATTAATATATAGACTAGTAGCATGCTCGTGCGCGTTAGTGGACTTCCCAGATTTTTAACTCGGTATTGCGTTCCGATTTTTAGGCGAGTGCCTTGTATTATGCTTAGTAACTGCTACCCTAGTGTTTATAACTTGATATATTGATATGTGGATATCTTATTACTACTGTAACATGCCCAACAATTGCTACTGTAATCTTTAGTACATGATACCCCGCTATAGGAGTTAATATATGATGTTGTACTATGTATTCACATTGACACTTGACATGTTATACTTGACACTTGATCTCTGACACGTGATATCTGACACCGGCACTTGACATGTTATACTTGACACCTGATCTACGACATTTGATATCTGACATCGGTACTTGATATGTTATACTTTACACCTGATCCATGACACTTGACATCTGACACAGGTACTTGATACGTTATACTTGACACCAGATCTATGACACTTGATATCTGACACCGGTACTTGACATGTTATACTTGACACCTGATCCACAACACTTGATATTTGACACCGGTACTTGACATGTTATCTATTGACACCTGACACCTGACACCTGATATATGACACTTGACGATTGACATGCTATCACTTGTTGGCCCAAAGGCCCATCACTCTAGTTTTGATGATGATCAACTCATGTAGTTATAGTACTAATGATCTTGTATTTAAATAGTGACAGATTCATGATCAAGATCTTAGTAGGTGTGTAGCTTCAACAAAGGATTTAAAGTCAAGTTTTGGAGCTAGCACGGTTTGATTCAAGAGCTTGGGCATCAAGACCACATCAAGTACTCAAGAGGAGTTGAGCTCGTTGAATCAAGTTTGGACCAAGTCAAGAAGATGTGAAGACTTCAAGTGAAGACCTTCAAGATCAAAAACTTGTGTCTAGGTTTATTTTTGTAAGATTTTATTTTTTTAGATAAAATGTAAAGGATAGATTAGTTGGTGGATTGCTCAAGTATATCTTATACACACACACACACACACTCTTGAATTAGTTGTTTTTATAAAAGAGATTTCATTTTAGAAAAGACTTTTCATTTTAGAAAAATACCGGTTTGGTTTTTGGTATTTCCTATATACATGTTTTTAACCAAAACCAATTTTAGAGCTTAATATCAAAAGCATAGATATTTCACCTTGTATGTGTAGTGGATCATATCCATACACACTATGCTTTAAAAGAGTTTAAAATATCTTGTTTTTGTATTTGGAGAAGTTTGGAATTAAGTTTTGGAAAAACCGATTTTGAAAAATACAGTTTTTGGTTTGAGCTAAATTTTCTAAGTTACAAAAATAGTCCAAATTGATTGTAACATGCCTTGATTTTGTGCAAGCATGTTTGTTTATCAAAGTATAACATTGAAACTATTTTTGTAGATTTTACATGATTTTATTGGATTTTATATGAGCCAAAATAACCTAGTTTAAAGTCCCAAGTTTTTCTGTTCTGGCTTCAGCCGGTCGACCGACCGGTCGACCGAAGTCTGAAGTTGGTCGACCGGGCGGTCGACCGACGTGCACGCCAAGTTCTGGCTGGAGGCCGGTCGACCGACCCGGTCGACCGTCCAGAGAGCTCTGCTCTCTGGAAAGGCCCCAGTCGACCGGGCCGGTCGACCGGACAAAGAGTCTGCTCTCTGTAACCAGGCCACGGTCGACCGGCCGGTCGACCGCTGGCACAACGGTCAGAAATCTGACCGTTGGCCGGTCGACCGGGCGGTCGACCGACAGGCCAATCAGGCTCCCAACGGCTAGTTTTTCTAGCCCTATAAATTGGGGCATTTGGGGGCTGTTTTGATTAAGATTTTTGGAGAGCTTTTACACCAGTTTTTTCAACTCCATTAAGAAGTTTTCTCCACTTATTTGAGAGCAAATATTTCCAATCAAAAGGGGAGTTTATCAAGAGTGTTTTAGAAGTGATTTTCTTGAGTTTTCCTCTACCATTTCAATCCTTGTTTTCTCACACAACACTTGAACTATCCATTGCTATATCTACCTATAGGGATTTGTTGTGAGAGGATTTTAGGTGATCAAAGTGTTGTGATCACCAAAGTTCATCTTTGTACTTTGAGGAGGCGGACGGTTGTGTTCGCGGTGTTTCGGGTTCTAGTGAGAACTCGGTGTTTGAGGTGCGGCCTCGGCGAGCTTGTGGGCTTGCGGTGTGTACGGGACTAGAGAGTCCAAGGAGTTCAAGTGTGAACTCGCCTTGTAGGTGTTGCGGCACCGAGTGATCCGGTGGGATCGGTTTATAGTGGAAATCCTTCAAGTGTGAAGGCGGGGACGTAGAGCAAGGGTGCTCGAACCTCGAAACAAATCTCCCGTGTTTGCGATTGCTCACTCTCTATCTCTTACTCTTGTTTATATCTTGCATGCGTTTATTGCTTTAATCTTTATATGCTTGATATATATTGTGAGCTTAATTATTATATGCTTGGGGATTGTTTGCTAACACTTGTATTCAACCAAGAGAGCCAACGCGGCACCTCAACTCTTATCTAGAGGAATCTTGAGTTAGTCCAGAGCCCTTCACGGAGAATTCGGCTACACTCTTGTGTTATACGTGGTGTTTAGTGTAATAAGTTTAAATTTGCATTAAATAGTTTTTAATTCCGCATTTAGTGGCCATTAGATTAGCCATCACCTATTTACCCCCCCTCTAGGTGATTTACAATTGGTATCAGAGCCAAGTGCTCTTGATTTGGGTCTTACAACCTAGAGTTAAAGATTCTCATTTTTAGGCTAATCACAATATTTGTGCACATACCATGGACTTCATGACACCTCCCACCTTTGACATCCTTAACATCCAAACTTGGAAGGTTAAGATGTCTTTATACCTCAAGGCCTTAGGAATTCACATTTATCTTGCTACAATTAAAGATTCATATGTTAATGATAGCAAGAATATTGAGGCTAATGCAAAAGCCCTACATGCTTTGAAGAGTGCCCTAAATGATGAATTTTTATCTAGGGTATCTAACATTGATTCGGCTTTTGTAGCATGGAACATCATCACCTCCCTTGGCGAAAAAGATCAATACTATGCGGGGAGCGACTCGGATGTTGGAAGTGATGCTTCCAACTTGTGCTACATGGTCCAAGGGGATAACCCCCTTGAGGTAACTACCGAATCCGAGGTAGAAGAAGATGACATGTCATATGATGAGCTTACTTGTTTTTGTCAACAACTTTTAGAGAAATATGACATGATTAAAAGGAAAATATGAAAATAAAAAAGGATTTTGATTGCATGTTAAAAGAAAATGATTCTTTTAAAAATAAAGTTGCATGCATTGAAAAAGAGAATGAAATTTTGAAAAATGAAAATGTTTCCTTAATGTCTAAATTAAATGATCTTTGTGAAGGAAACACACATTTGAAAAATAAAATTGTTTTGGTGGAAAAACAAAAGGAAGTTGCTTTTCAAGAAAACACTTCTTTAAAAAGAAAAATTGTTGAAAAAGAAAAAGAAATTGTTTCTAAAAAGAACAAGAAAAATGATTCACAATCTCACCATGCTTTACATGCCACCATTAATGATAGTGAGATTAAATTTTGAAAAATAAAATAAATTTTTTGAGCTCTACCTTGAGCTCATGTGCATTTAATCATAAGAGATTGGAAACCTTGTTTTCAAAGAAACAAGTTTCACATATTCATGCACATCATCCTCATCATGCATATGTTTATGTTGCACGTCATGATCACACTCACACACATAAGCCTCCTAAGGTGTACAAATGTACACATTGTGGCCGCAAAGGCCATTTAGCAAAATTTTGTTATGATAAGATTAATGTTTTAAATTTTGCTAATAATAAAAATGTTTGGGTTCCTTACAATGCTAACCCTCAAGGACCCAAAAGAAAATGGGTACCAAAATCCCCACCTTGTATTTTTGATGTAGATGAGGGCTCTCACATGACGTGAGAGGATTGGTGCCTTGGTGGTGGATGCATGGACTTGATGGACATACTTTTGATGCACCGCTATCAAGGAGGTTTGGTGGGACAACCACCATGTTTTGGAGATTTGGAGTATAGTTCTTTGGTTTGGTAACTATCTCTAAACTCCTAGTTTATTTACATGCTTGTTCATATATGATAATTTTTAACATGTTCATGTTTTATTTGTTTTGTACTTCATGTGGTAAATACTTGTTTAAATGTAGTTTTTATCAAAACTTGGATGTATACTTGTACAAGTAGTGAGCGACAAATTGATTCATATATGTTTGCACTTCATTGTTCATTTGTACTCACTATATGCACATGTATAGCCTAGTTTTGATGATTCTCTCATTTACACTTGTTTTGCCTATTTTCATGTTTTTACTTCATGTATATGTATCTTGTATTCAAATCTAATAAATATACATGTATACCGCATGAGTCATTTGCCTTCATGCAATTTACTTTATGGACTCTTTTTATGTTTGGGATATGTATGCATATTGTTAGGATTGGATAAATCATACATATACCTAGAAGTTTAGTTTTAAAATAAATTTCATGTTTTATTTGATAAAATGTTATTCATGTTTGTTTTTGAGCTTCATTGATCATTTTCATGAAAAATGCTAATTACATAATTTTTGTACACTCATACTTTATTTGTTTACTCATGACTTTGTTTCATGATTACTTTTGAGCTTTATAGATTTCGAGTGTCACTTCTTGTGTATTTAGTATGTTTCATGATATATATATTTGGTTTCATATTTTGAAGGATCTTTAACTAGTTTTTCAAAATTACTTTTAACTAGTTATTGTTCTTTAATTGTTAGTTTATGAGTTATATACTTGATTTACATCGTTATTTTCAATTGGTATCTCAATTGATATTCATTTTGTATATACTCATATTTTGTTTCCTATATATGTATGCTTCATAACTTCCATAATATCAATTTCTATTGGTATTTTTATTTTCATACATATATATGATTTGTTTGTGCTTTAGTTAAAATCGATTTACATATTTAAAGCACAAAGTTTGCTTATGCTAAGCTTAATTCAAATCTTGTTTTTCAATTGATTTTTCAATTGATATTTTAATAATAATGCATAAGCTTATTAAAATAAGAAAATGAAAAATAAAAGTGATCATTATTTTTAAATTGATATTTTTATTGATATCAAATATGTGCAATAATCTTCAATTGGTATCTATTGATTGCAATTGGTATCAAAATAATTTTCATTTGGTATCAATATGATTCTATTTTGATAATTTCAAAAAAAAATAATTTTTATTTACAATGGTATCTTAAAATTTGATTGTTTTTACAAATGGTACCTTTAAAAATTTTTGTTTATATGATATCTTAAAATTTGATTACAAGATATCTCAAAATTTATTTTATTGAGAAAAATTCAAAATTTTGTTCTAATATGAAATTTTGAAAATTAAAAATGTTTTGTTTTGTATTGCCTATATGCAAGGGGAGCTTAACATCTCTTCTACATATAGATTCATGTTGAGTGTATCTTATATTGAGGAGCTTGACAACTCTTCTTTATGCGGTACACGTGTGTAGGGGGAGCTTCACATTTCCTCTTATGCATTACATATTATGCGTTATGTGAATTAGGGCTTGTCATCCCTCTTTCATGTAATGTATATGTGTAGGGAAGTTAACTTAGCGTCTTCCTCTTCATGAATGTATATCGTATATATCCCTTATTGATTTGTTTAATGTCACCCCTTTTATTGATTTTTGCTTTTGACAAAAAGGGGGAGAACATTTTGTTTTACTTTAACCCCTTTGTTGATGATTGACAAAAAGGGGGAGAAGTATTTGGTATATATATGCATGTTTTCCTTACTTTATTCATAAAGGGGGAGAAGGATTTATGTTTATGCATATATGTTTTGTTTTGCAAATAGGAGAAAACGAATTTAATATGTTTTATGCTTGTTTATGCATGTTTATCTCCATATATTTGCATACATGTTTATATGCTTCATTGCCATATTTATTGTGTATTGTTATGCATGAGTTAAGGGGGAGCTTCTTTGAAGCCTTACTTTAATCCATGCATATATAACTCCATGAGTTTTGTCATCATCAAAAAGGGGGGGATTGTTGGCCCAAAGGCCCATCACTCTAGTTTTGATGATGATCAACTCATGTAGTTATAGTACTAATGATCTTGTGTTTAAATAGTGACAGATTCATGATCAAGATCTTAGTAGGTGTGTAGCTTCAACAAAGGATTTAAAGTCAAGTTTTGGAGCTAGCACGGTTTGATTCAAGAGCTTGGGTATCAAGACCACATCAAGTACTCAAGAGGAGTCGAGCTCGTTGAATCAAGTTTGGACCAAGTCAAGAAGATGTGAAGACTTCAAGTGAAGACCTTCAAGATCAAGACTTGTGTCTAGGTTTGTTTTTATAAGATTTTAATTTTTAGATAAAATGTAAAGGATAGATTAGTTGGTGGATTGCTCAAGTATAGCTTATACACACACACTCTTGAATTAGTTGTTTTTATAAAAGAGATTTCATTTTAGAAAAGTCTTTTCATTTTAGAAAAATACTGGTTTGGTTTTTGGTATTTCCTATATACATGTTTTTAACCAAAACCAAATTTAGAGCTTAATGTCAAAAACATAGATATTTCACCTTGTATGTGTAGTGGATCATATCCATACACACTATGCTTTAAAAGAGTTTAAAATATCTTGTTTTTGTATTTGGAGAAGTTTGGAATTAAGTTTTGGAAAAACCGATTTTGAAAAATACAGTTTTTGGTTTGAGCTAAATTTTCTAAGTTACAAAAATAGTCCAAATTGATTGTAACATGCCTTGATTTTGTGCAAGCATGTTTGTTTATCAAAGTATAACATTGAAACTATTTTTGTAGATTTTACATGATTTTATTGGATTTTATATGAGCCAAAATAACCTAGTTTAAAGTCCCAGGTTTTTCTGTTCTGGCTTCAGCCGGTCGACCGACCGGTCGACCGAAGTCTGAAGTCAGTCGACCGGGCGGTCGACCGACGTGAACAGACGTGCACGTCAAGTTCTGGCTGGAGGCCGGTCGACCGACCCGGTCGACCGTCCAGAGAGCTCTGCTCTCTGGAAAGGCCATGGTCGACCGGGCCGGTCGACAGGACAGAGTGTCTGCTCTCTGTATCCAGACCACGGTCGACTGGCCGGTCGACCGCTGGCACAACGGTCAGAAATCTGACCGTTGGCCGGTCGACCGGGCGGTCGACCGAAGGGCCAATCTGGCTCCCAACGGCTAGTTTTTCTAGCCCTATAAATTAGGGCATTTGGGGGCTATTTTGATTAAGATTTTTGGAGAGCTTTTACACCAGTTTTTCCAACTCCATTAAGAAGTTTTCTCCACTTATTTGAGAGCAAATATTTCCAATCAAAAGGGGAGTTTATCAAGAGTGTTTTAGAAGTGATTTTCTTGAGTTTTCCTCCACCATTTCAATCCTTGTTTTCTCACACAACACTTGAGCTATCCATTGCTATATCTACCTATAGGGATTTGTTGTGAGAGGATTTTAGGTGATCAAAGTGTTGTGATCACCAAAGTTCATCTTTGTACTTTGAGGAGGCGGACGGTTGTGTTCGCGGTGTTTCGGGTTCTAGTGAGAACTCGGTGTTTGAGGTGCGGCCTCGGCGAGCTTGTGGGCTTGCGGTGTGTACGGGACTAGAGAGTCCAAGGAGTTCAAGTGTGAACTCGCCTTGTAGGTGTTGCGGCACCGAGTGATCCGGTGGGATCGGTTTATAGTGGAAATCCTTCAAGTGTGAAGGCGGGGACGTAGAGCAAGGGTGCTCGAACCTCGAAACAAATCTCCCGTGTTTGCGATTGCTCACTCTCTATCTCTTACTCTTGTTTATATCTTGCATGCGTTTATTGCTTTAATCTTTATATGCTTGATATATATTGTGAGCTTAATTGTTATATGCTTGGGGATTGTTTGCTAACACTTGTATTCAACCAAGAGAGCCAACGGGGCACCTCAACTCTTATCTAGAGGAATCTTGAGGAGTTAGTCCAGAGCCCTTCACGGGAAATTCGGCTACACTCTTGTGTTATACGTGGTGTTTAGTGTAATAAGTTTAAATTTGCATTAAATAGTTTTTAATTCCGCATTTAGTGACCATTAGATTAGCCATCACCTATTCACCCCCCCTCTAGGTGATTTACATCACTCACTTGACATGCTTTCATATGGTACTAGTACATTTGACTGATATTGTGACACCGGACTGGATATTATTACACTTGACACCTGTATTACATTGCATATTCATGACTATCACTTTACGAGGACTTGGCATGATTATTATATTGTTATCAAATATTTGGTACTCCTGAACTCCTGTGCTCCTGAACTCCTGTGTACTTGAACCTCTGAAATAGGAAGACTCATAACATTATACTCCTGATATTATACTCCTGTTGATCCCCATAATAGGATAAGCATGGATATTGGACTTTTATGAATACCTTGTGGACATTCTCATTAGACAATCTGTAATAATTGAACAACTTACATCGGGGGGGAATTGATGGGTACCGATATAGCTTCTGTGTTTATGGTGGCCATACAAATGTTGTACAATTAATTCCTGGGATTCGACCTGGAGGCCACCAGGCGCTTCCGTGGGGTGCACTGGCACCCCTACTCCCATGCTTGCCTGCCGGGTGTGCCGTAATCCCCTGAGTATATTCCTTTGGGGAGCAGTGACACTCTATTCCTCTTCGGGCGTATACTAAGTCCTACGAGCATATCGTAAGAACCGGTACCTAGCGATATGTTCCGGCTCATTACCGGATACTCCTGGACTGTTGTCCCGGCCATGCACGGGACCCACTCTAAACATGGCTCGCCGATCCCTATCAGTTTTCAATAACTACCTCGTTCAACTTGTATGCGGAGGTATATGGTATGGGCCATATATCGAAACATACAAATTGAACGAGTCTTAATAATAACTTGATAATTGACTTCATGCTACATGAATTTCAATATCGTTTCCTTATTTTACCATATATTGTGATTATTTCATGCTTGCTAAATTGAGTACTTAACACTTGACCTGCTACACATGCTTTTATTTCGTGCCACATAATTTCTAATGTCATTTTCATATTTCACTATTTATTGTGGTTATTCCATGCTCACTGATCTGAGTACATAATACTTGACCTGATGCACTTGCTTTAATTTATACTTGCCACTTGGTTTCTTTTTGCACTCGTTGGGTTGCCTATTAACAACCCTGGATTTGTATGTTTAGATCTTACAGCTTGGACTGAGGTAGACCCATCAGCTTAAGACCAGGCCTTCTTCGACGAGCAGGCGGATCACCCGTAGCATCATCCTGTCTTTCCCCGCTTGCGAGATTCTATCTGTCAGCTCGTGAGTTCTTTTCCTTTGTACCCTGTACAGTCTACTTTTGTACTTCCTGGTGATGTAATATTTATGTAATATTATGTCACAGTATGTGTTGACTGAGTACTTGTACTTTTGTGTTAGAATGTATATTATCACGTATTTTTCACACTCTGATTCCTGTATTGTATTAATGCTTAGCGTACATACTGATTAATACACAAAAGTGCATATTTTACATCATAATTCCCATGCATATTACAAATAAATATATGATTTTTAATCCTCCTCTCTACATATTTGCAGGTACACACTTAAAAGGAGAGATAGCCAATTAATTACTTAATTAGCAATAATTAAGTGATTAATTAAAGATTAGAGATAAAGCCAAATTCAAATCCAGATCCAGAGAGATCCGCGTAACAAACGAAGATTCCAGATATACCACGTGGCTAACAACCTCGTAACAACTTCACACCAGAAAGTTGTTAGCCAACGGACTCCAAAGTGCCGCGCCTTGCCGCGCCCCCACCGCAAAATCCGGGCCGTTGGATCTCAGATTTTGCGCCAACGGACTTGCTCTCGAACCTTCACCTGGGGTCTATAAATATCTGCACTTGGACCTGCGAGCAAGAACTGAATGGAGAAGAGAGGAGATTAGTTTAGTTGTTGTAATTTTCATGTATTTTTCTCTTTAGGTTTTGTTCTTTAGATCCCTCTTCTTCTTCCCTAGAATTCAATGTAAAAGAGAGTGATTGTGAGGGAGAGAGCTTGTGTAATCAAGGGTGACACTTGAAGCAACAAGGATTGATCCATCCTCCTTCCTCTACTTGAAGCTTGGTTCTAGTTTTCTTGCATTCTTACTTGCTTTATTTCACTTCTTGCTTTAATTACTTGCAATTTATTTCCATGCTTTGTTTTACCTTTCTTATGGCTTGTTCTAGCTAATTCTTTCTCCATGTACTAGTTTACCACTAGATTTGCCATCTTAACTAACTCAAGTGTGATTGCTCTACTTCATCTTGCAAGTGTATGATCTTCTCTTCTCCGATGGTTAAACCACCGTCTTCCAAGTGAGAAAGCAATTAGGTCAACACGCTAGACGAACCCTACGCCAATGGAGTGACAACATTAGGCACGCATTCGCTATCAAGAAGTCTAGTAAGTCTTGGCAAGCTAGCAAGGTAAGCTAGTCATGGTGTTCTTTCATTCAAGCTTCTTTAAGTTTTCTTTCCTTTTCTTGTGAATAAACCAATCCCAATCTTGATTTCTTTTCCACTTCCACCATGAACATATCCATCCTTTCTTTTAGTTTCTTTTTCACTTAAGTTTATAAGCAAGAGAAGAATACTCGTTTGTTCACTTCACTACCACACGTAAAGCTTCCATCGCGAGCTCTCCCTGAGATTCGACTCGGTATAGCCCTATGCTATAGCGGAGACAAGAAAGGGTACATCAAATACATCTTTATACACATAATAAGTACACCTCTCTAGTCTAATCAAATTTTTGGCGCCGTTGCCGGGGAGAGCAACGTATTTTTTGGTTTAAAGTGAAGTACTAAACGATTCTTCTTCTCTGTTGCAGGTTACAGGAGAAGAAAACAGGAAACTATTCATTGCAGAAACATATAAGTGGACCTGGGCCTCTGCTCAAGAAAGCAGAGCCCAGGATCCCTCCAAAGTGCCGCGTTCCCACGGCAAAAGCCGCGCGGCCGCGGCACAGAGGAGTTCACTTCTGACAAATTTTCTGCAGGGGCTTCAGATCTGCAAATTACATCTGCTGTTATACTTGATTTCCTGTATACTTCATTGTATTCCTGTTTAATTAAAAAACAGTAAAAAGTTGATTGAAATTGCTAAAAATTGTTTAGACACTTGCATTTTAGGCACGTGTCTCTTCAATTCTTTACTTTTACTGTTGAAGAGTGCTGGAGGCAAGGTACGTGTTTGCATTGCATTTAGACTAGGACAAACTCTTGCTTGATTTTCTTGCTTTGAGTGTATCCTAGCTATATTTCTTGTACACTTGCACAATTCAATTCTAAGGGCATACCCGTAAATAAGATAAGGTGGGGGAGGTCATTACCCTTTCCTTAGCCCAAAAACCACAACCCAAGCACTCACTAACCCAAGCCTAAATTAATAAAAAGTAGACGTTGGCCCTAGGGACATCTCGGACTCAATTAGGAGATTATCCTAAGGGGGAAAAGTGTTGGAATTTAACTCTTGCAAAATCGGTGTCTAGGAAAGGGGTTGAGGGCCGAAAGCCCGAAGGTTGCTGGTTACTTAATTAAGGAACGTCTCCGGACGGAAAACCTCCCACCAACCTTACCCTTCCCTGGCTGATTAGCTTGTGGTTAGAGTCTGCACTAAACCTCCCGTGGACGGTCTATTTGTTAGGAGTCGTCTAGGTCTAAGTCTACCCTAACTTAGGTTAGAATTTTCTTTCTTTCTTTTGTTTGTTTGTTTGTTTGATTTTTGTTTGTGATTGTGTGATATGGCTTACAATTACAATTCTTTCCATCCATATTTCACACACACTCCATATTCGGATAATTCCAACCCGGTGTTTTATAATATGCACCAACCACATACACCGGGTTGGCCTTATCCGAATAAATATGACCCATACCCCCCATCTAACAATTATAATGTCCAAAATAATTTCAACTCTTCATCGAGTCATTGGGGATTCACTTACCCCGAGTCAAATTTTCAAAATCCTTGTCCATCATATTCACCTTGTCCACAATATTCATTTCCCGAGTCCGCGTCATACACTCCTTTTTCTGAGCCTCCATTTGAAGACAAATCTGACTTATTAAGGAGTTTAGAAGCTAATTTACAGAGAGCTGAGCAAACACTTCCAGAACCATTTCCCTCTCCAGTTTCACAGTATTTTCAAGAGTCTTACTCAGTTCCACCATTTCCTAATGAACAACCATTTGTCATGGAAACAAGTAAAGATCTCTTGTGTGAGTCCACTTTTCCATCATCACACATTTTTGACTCACACTATTCACAAACTTTCCAAAGTCAAGATTCCTATACTCCCATTCTAGAACAATCATTTGAAGATACATCAATTCTAGAAAAGAGTATAGACATCTTGCAAGAGTCTATGTTACAATATCAAAAATCACATGCCAAGTCTATCAATAGTGTGAAAGAACAATTGGATAACCTTCTTAGGAAAGAGGAAACTCTATCCTATCAACATTTGACTAATCCAGTTATACCACACTCTATTGATATGACTCAAGACTCTTGTCATCTTGGAAATCCTGATTCAATTTCAGCACACTCACCTGAACTTGTCCAAACTTCAGATCCAATTGATACATTGGCAAGTTTTTCATTTCCTAAACTTGAACTTGTCCAAAATTCAAATCCCGTTGACATTTTGGCAAGTTTCTCATTTCCTAAAAATAAACTTGTCCACACTTCTGATCCAATTGACAATTTGGCAAGTTTTCCTTTTTCTAAAATTGAACTGGAACATGATTTTGATCCTGAACTTCCACTTGATGATTCCATATTACTTCCTGATTCAATCATGACTCCGGTGTCTTCACATAATTTCACTTCATTTCCCGAGTCAGTATTGGATCCATTTCCTATCCATTGTGAAATTGAATCACCAATCTTTTATGATCACATAGAACTTGGCCAATTCCATACTTCTGAAAATCCCATTGATAAATTGGCAAGTTCTCCACATTTTATTGAATTACATGAGGAATGTGATCTTGAACCCCAACTCTGTGATTCAATCCTTCTTCCTGATTCCATAATGACTCCGGTATCTTTACCTCACTTCAATCCTTTTCCGGAGCCGACATTGAATCCAGTCCCAATTCACAATGAAGTTGAATCACCCATCTTTAAGGATCATGTCGAACTTGCCCAATTCTACACTTCTGAAGATTCAATTGACATTTTGGCAAGTTCTCCATTTTGTGGAATTGAACTAAATGAGATATGTGACCTAGATTTGCACATCTGTGATCCAGTTCAAATCCCTGAATCATTATTGACTCCGGTTATATTACCCAATTTGAGTAACCTTCTAGAGTCAGTATTGATTCCCATCCTTCCTGAACTTGAATCACCAATTTTTGATAGTCACATTCCATTGTTGGACAATACATGTGGACTTGAGTTTTCATTTCTTGACTTGGACCAAATTTCTGAACTACCTTCGACTCTTGAACCATCACTTGACTTCATTCAATTCCCTGAGTCAGTTCCCGTCCGTCCTGAGTCCACGTCAACTGTTTTATCATGTCATATACCATTCTGGGACAAGGAAATTGATAAATTTGACTCTGAAATTATTAGGAAAATCTTAAAATTAGATGGGGTCATGTACATAATTAAAATAACACATGCATACATCATTTTAGTGGGTCATATTTCTGAGATTTTTGGTGGGTTTCTGAAAACCCAACGACAAGTTGATTGGGCCATGTTTCGTGGACCAATCAGACCACCACCGGAACCACCACCTTAAGGTAAATTTTTCCTTCCCTCTTCATTTTTGTTTCATGCATACATATATCATGATGCATTGAGGACAATGCATGAAATAAGTGTGGGGGAGGGTTTACTAACATAGAGTTTTTAGATTTTCTTTCTTTTACATTTCTTTTACAAAAATAAAAAAATAAAAAAATATAAAAATAAAAACTTTTTGAAAAAAGAGACAAAATTTTGATCTATTTTTAAGAAAATTAAGATGTATCTTAGGAATTAAGAAAGCCTTAATTATGACATTTTAAACATAGTTGAAATAATAGATCTTGTTTAAAATTATAGGCTAAGTAAGTAAAATTGAGGAGATATTTTTATCTTGAATTTTTACCTTAGATAAATATGCACTTTACACTTACACATTTCTTGGGATGGAGACAAAGACCACAAATGCCATATAAATAAAAAAAAAGAAAAAAAAAATATATATATATATATATAAATAAAATCTCACTTATTAAGCTGGATAATTATGCCTCAAGAAGCATGATTATTCACGCCTAACGGTGATAATAAATAATCCCCTTTAGTTTCGTGGCCTTTTCTACTCGAGACCTTAAACCCGAGGGATGTTTTCTCATCTGGTGCCCTAAGACCGTCTGGTTTGGGAGTCATCGGTTAAAGGCTCGTTACAAGGGTAGACTAGAAAGCCTAAACTAAGGGAAGAAAAAAGCATAAAAAAAAAGAGTATATATAAATAAATAAATGGCTTTATGGTTAGAGTTGAAATCCCAGAAATCTTCACTGTCACGGTGTGCATATTATCTAGGTTTTATGAAAGATAAAGTATTCAATCTAATTTTGAATTCTTACCTTAATTGAAAGCAAGATCTTGCATGGAGACTTAGTTTAAGAAAGAATGATTATAGGTGGACTTATGACCTAGGATCACTTATATTTTTGCAAAAATAGTTCGTAAACATGTCTCTTATTCAAAATGCGTTTTCAAAATACTAACATTTGTCTTCTTTCTTTATGGATTTTGTGGGTGTAATCTGCTGAAAACCCTCAGGAGACAACACTCCTCCTCTAGGGTAACCTAGAGGTTTAACGGCTTGTTGCACACGCTCAGTGCAATCGCGTCACCTGCGAAAGTGGTGTAATAAATAGGTAGTATAGTTTTTCTTTTCTTTTTCTTTGTTTTGCTCGGGACGAGCAAAAGAATAAGTGTGGGGGTGTGATTAATACACAAAAGTGCATATTTTACATCATAATTCCCATGCATATTACAAATAAATATATGATTTTTAATCCTCCTCTCTACATATTTGCAGGTACACACTTAAAAGGAGAGATAGCCAATTAATTACTTAATTAGCAATAATTAAGTGATTAATTAAAGATTAGAGATAAAGCCAAATTCAAATCCAGATCCAGAGAGATCCGCGTAACAAACGAAGATTCCAGATATACCACGTGGCTAACAACCTCGTAACAACTTCACACCAGAAAGTTGTTAGCCAACGGACTCCAAAGTGCCGCGCCTTGCCGCGCCCCCACCGCAAAATCCGGGCCGTTGGATCTCAGATTTTGCGCCAACGGACTTGCTCTCGAACCTTCACCTGGGGTCTATAAATATCTGCACTTGGACCTGCGAGCAAGAACTGAATGGAGAAGAGAGGAGATTAGTTTAGTTGTTGTAATTTTCATGTATTTTTCTCTTTAGGTTTTGTTCTTTAGATCCCTCTTCTTCTTCCCTAGAATTCAATGTAAAAGAGAGTGATTGTGAGGGAGAGAGCTTGTGTAATCAAGGGTGACACTTGAAGCAACAAGGATTGATCCATCCTCCTTCCTCTACTTGAAGCTTGGTTCTAGTTTTCTTGCATTCTTACTTGCTTTATTTCACTTCTTGCTTTAATTACTTGCAATTTATTTCCATGCTTTGTTTTACCTTTCTTATGGCTTGTTCTAGCTAATTCTTTCTCCATGTACTAGTTTACCACTAGATTTGCCATCTTAACTAACTCAAGTGTGATTGCTCTACTTCATCTTGCAAGTGTATGATCTTCTCTTCTCCGATGGTTAAACCACCGTCTTCCAAGTGAGAAAGCAATTAGGTCAACACGCTAGACGAACCCTACGCCAATGGAGTGACAACATTAGGCACGCATTCGCTATCAAGAAGTCTAGTAAGTCTTGGCAAGCTAGCAAGGTAAGCTAGTCATGGTGTTCTTTCATTCAAGCTTCTTTAAGTTTTCTTTCCTTTTCTTGTGAATAAACCAATCCCAATCTTGATTTCTTTTCCACTTCCACCATGAACATATCCATCCTTTCTTTTAGTTTCTTTTTCACTTAAGTTTATAAGCAAGAGAAGAATACTCGTTTGTTCACTTCACTACCACACGTAAAGCTTCCATCGCGAGCTCTCCCTGAGATTCGACTCGGTATAGCCCTATGCTATAGCGGAGACAAGAAAGGGTACATCAAATACATCTTTATACACATAATAAGTACACCTCTCTAGTCTAATCACATACGTGAAGGTACCATCGCCCTGCGTATGTACGTCGCAGTACCTTCTCCGTATCCGTGGGATCAGGGCGCTACAGGTTGGTATTAGAGTTTAGGCTTTCACACCTTCAGTACAACCAGCCAGCAGATTAATGATTGATTAATCTGCAACTGGGTCACACGGGTCACTGCTATACATTTCAATCACAAGTACAAAGTTATCTATTCTTTCCTTGAAATCCAGCATGCCTTCTTCAACCAACATGCCTCGTGGTAGGAGTTTAAGAAGAACATCAACCACCTCCTCACCATCAAGATGAAGTCAGGAGAGATCCTCAAACATTATATTAGTTATTCCCAGAACTATTTGGCCATGGTTTATAACTGTGATGATGATGTTGTTGCGATCATGTTCATTGCCAGACTACAGACTGACCATTCTTTCTTCAAGCATTTGATGAAACACGACATCATCAATATGAAGGATATCTTATCTCAAGCCCAGAAGCTACGTCGAGCTGGAAGAAGCTATGTGAGGCTTAACAACCCAATGATCGATCACATATATTGCATATATATTGTCACATTACCATGTTTATTATCTAAATAAATCATATTAATAAGTTCTATTTTTCTTTATAAAATGCAGGCCCATTACTAAAGGATAGGAAAGAGAAACGAGCCCAAAAGCCCATCAAATTCTGATTTAATTTAGAATTAATTCAAAATCAGGAAATCAGGACAGATCATGATAAATCAGAGAGGTTGAAAACCGGTTAAAATGAATCTTCCCAAATCAGTTGGTTAAAGCCAAAGATCAAAGACTGTTTCATCAAATCCTAGAGCTGAAATGGGAAAATCAGCAGGAGATAAAGGAGAATCGCCAAACGAAGGAATTTCTCCAACCTGGTGTGGCCCGTTTAGCTTATGTTGGGGGTGTGTTTGCTCCCCCTATAAATATTGTATTTTTCAGAGAAAAAGAGACTAGAAATTAGTTTAAGTTTTTCTCTTTGTTTTTAAGGTTTAGTTTCTTCGTGAGATAGTATAGAGAAGTTGTATCTCTGTTTTCTAATTTGTAGTTCAGTAATTACTAGAGTGAGAGAGAGGAATAGAGTGATTGTAATGTGAAGATTGAAGTGACATCAATAAAGGATCAAGCTTTCTCTTCTTCCACTCTAATTCACGGGTATGCCTTACTTTATTTTATTTTTCATCTTCCATGAGTAGCTAAACTTGTATTCTGGGCTCACTATCGTCCCTCTCTTTGATCCTTCTTATTTTGAATGGTTTTGATGTAAAGAACCTAACGGAATCATATGCATGCCTTAACTAAGCCTTTCTTCTTTGAAAGTGTTCTTGATGGCACATGAGAATGGGTTTGAATTTTTAAACTTCTATTTCTCTTAAAATATCACTTGAACTTGCTTTTATTTCATACATGAAAACTTGTTGATTTAACATTCAGTTCAAGAGGATTTCTTAAGAAAAAGAGTTAAACTTTTCCAAACGATATTATTTGCTTTCCTTAATACTTTCCAAACTAAAGCTTAAGTTTTTGCCTATGATCAAGTTGAGGCATTAAAAATTTAAAGAGAAGAACATATCATTGAGTAGTAAGATAGTGAGCCCAGATTTGTTTCCTATATTAAAAACAACCAAACAATTTTCAACACTTTTTAAAGATCACTTTTTTCAAAGCCTTCTCTAAGTTTTTCAATTTTTCTTTTAATCGCTTCCCTTCACTCCATTCTCTTTTCAACTAAAAAGAAAAAAACAACACTATTCTTTGCTTTCTAAACAAAAACACCAAAAATTTTCATCGCATTCCTCCTCGTAGACACGACCCGTTAGCCCAAAGCTAGACGGTAATTCTTATCACTTTTATTTTACAATAAATTTTTGGCGCCGTTGCTGGGGAGGGAACAGTGTAATTGTTTTCTAACAAGATTGGTGTCTTATTTCAGGGACATAAAGTTTCAGATTTAGCGCTCAAGCTTTGCAGGAGAAGACTTGCTATTCTATGCCCCTACTCTCAAAAGTAGGAAAAAGAATTTCAAGAAATTGCAGCGCAAATTTGAAAATTTGTGGACTACTAAAATACTCTTTTTTGCAGGACATATCACTTTGCAAAAATATAGTTTTGTGTATTATTCTTGTTATATCTGATATTCACACTCCCTGTTTTTAATCCAACAGTAATCTGAGTGATTGTTAATTGCTTAAAAAATATTTAGACTTGCATTCTAGGCATTTGTCTAATTACGTTTATTTTACAATTATTATTGAAGATAGCTGGAGATAAGGTATGTATGCGTAGCATATAGTTAGGAAATATTCTTGGGTGATATTTGCTTTTGAATATTACTTTTCTATATCTTGCACACTCTGCACAATCAATTTTAAGAGCAAAACCTAAATCAAGATAAGGTGGGGAAGTCATTACCCTTCCTTAGCCCAAAACCATCTCCAAGTACGCACAACCTAAGCCTAAGTTAAAATCTGATAGACGTTGGCCTTAGGGACATCTCGAACTCATTAGGAGATTATCTTAAGAGAAAAGGTGTTAGAATTTGATTCTTGCCAAATCAGTGTCTAGGAAAGAGATTGAGGGGCGAAACCCCAAAGGCTGGTGGTTTAGCTTAATTAGGCCCGTTGCTTTTGCGCGGATACCTCCCACCAATCTTACCCTGACCTGGCTGATTAGCTTGTGGTCAAAGTCTGCATTATACCTCCTGTGGACAATCAACCAGTTAGAAGTTATTTAGGTCAAGTTTACCTTAGACTAGGCTTGGTTGTATCCTCTTGTTGACTATTGGTGAACTTGTTTTTGATTGTGTTTGTGTATGGAAGTGTGGTCAAAAAACCCTAATTCATCTAGGCTAACTAGAAACACATCACCACCCACATTTGAACCAAGACCAGATCTGGTTATGGCTCAACCGACATCTTTGCAGGATAGGTTCTATCCCATTAGAACCTCACTTCCATCTTGCATCCAACTTTCATCGGTTGGTGAATACAATTTTGAGCTCAAACCTCAGCTCATCAACACACTCTCCAAGTTTCATGGCTTAGAGTCCGAAGATGCTTATTTCTTCATAAGAGAATTTGAGAAAATATGCTTAACGATGAAAATCCCATACCTTATAGATGATGCTATTAGGTTGAGATTTGTCCCATTCGCTCTTAAGGACCTAGCCAAGAAATTAGCTTTATAGCTTAGAGGCCGGCTCTATCACATCCTAGGATGGTTTCATCAAGATCTTCTTGAAGAAATACTATCCAATTCATAAGACTACCCTAATTAGGAAGAACATCATGCAATTCAAGAAAGAACCTAGTGAACCGTTTTGGAGGTACTTTGAACGCTTTAAAGACCTCCTTATCCAATGTCCTCATCATGGAATAGTGAAATGGAGACAATGTCAAATTCTTTATGACGGTTTAGACTACTCAACCAAGACCCTCTTAGAAAGTATGTGCCAAGGGGATTCTTGCAGAAGGATGAGAATAAATGATGGGATTTATATGAGAATCTAGCTGAAAAGATCATCCAATGGGAACCAACTAGTGAAAACTCTAGGAACTCAAACTCCATCTCTTTAAAAGGAGGTCTCCATTATATTGAATCATTCATAGCTAACGAGGCTAAGTTAAATAATCTAGCGAGAAGACTGAAAGTTTTAGAAGCTAAGGAACCAAGTCCAGTCAATCAAGTCAGCCCAAACCAATTTTCAACTCTGGGTTGTACTTACTGTCAAGCCATGAATCATGTGTTTGAGGAGTGTCCTGTGTTTCAAGCTCAACAACACTTTTCAGAACCGATGAATGCGGCCTTTTTCAAGGTCGAATAATAATCCTTACGCACCAACGTACAATCCTGGCTGGAGAAATCACCCGAATTTCTCATGGAGCCAAAATAACAATGACCACTCACGGTCAAATCATGCTAGCCACTTCCATCATGCCAATAATTCTTCCAATCATCAACCCAATTTTTTCAATTTTCATCATAATTCTCCCAACCATCCACCTAATTTTTCAAACTATCAACAAAACTTTTCCAACCAAGCTCCACAATCTTCCTTCCAGAATCCTCAACTAGAAAGGAGAATGACTGACTTTGGGAGAAACATGGAAAGGTACATGAAGAACCAAGATTCTCTCATGCAAACTATACAGAGGCTAGAGGTTCAAATGAGCCAACTAGCTAATCCACAGAATGAGAGACAAAAGGGTATCTTGCCTAGTCAGCCAATAATGAATCCTTAGAATTTTCAACAAGCTCATTTGGCTGAGGATCAATCATTGAATCAATGTAATGCTGTTCATACATTGAGGTCCGGAAAGAAAGTCGATAATCAAGTATCAACGCCATCTAATCCCATTCAGCACAATCATAATCAAGCATCCACCTCATCTAATCCCAATCCTTCCAAATCTGACGAATCTGAAATAGATAAGTCAACCAGTCAGGTGCACCAGCCTATAGTACTATTTCCTAATAGGCTGAAAAATAACAAGCAAAATCCACACATGGATAAGATAATTGAGTTATTCAATCAAGTGAAGATAAATGTGCCACTTCTTGATGCCATTCAACAAATCTCATCCTATGCTAAGTTTCTTAAGGACATGTGCACCAAGAAGAGAAAGACTAATGTACCCAAACAGGTCTTCTTAGCCACTAACATTAGTGAGCTACTGTCTGGTCCGATCCCTATCAAGTACAAGGATCCAGGTTGTCCTACCATATCCTGCACTATAAGACAAGCCGAGATTAGTCGTACACTTCTTGACTTGGGGGCAAGTATCAACTTGCTCCCATTCTCATTTTATTAACAATTCGGGTTGGGCGATCTTAGTCTAACTCGAGTCACTATCCAACTGGCTGACCGTTCAGTGAAAGTTTCAAAGGGGAAAATTAATGATGTCCATATCCGTGTCGGGGAGTTTATTTACCCCGTTGATTTCATAGTTCTAGAGACATAACCTGTGTCCAATCCTACGGCTTAAACTCATGTTATCCTTGGGCGACCATTCCTTACTATTGCCAATGCCATTATCAATTATAGAAATGGGTCCATGAGGTTAACCTTTGGGGACATGACCAGAGAACTCAATGTCTTCAACTTAGGAAAGCAACCCCGTGATGTTGAGGATCAAACATTTGAAGTTAATCTCATTGAGAACTTGACAAGTGAACACAAAGAAGAATTGGAACTAGAAACTGAGTGTGACTTTGAGTTAGAGTCTGACGACTTTAATCTTGATCAGGTTGTCAAGTCTGCTGTGAATTGGGTCTCGAACCCTATTTCACCAAATATGGAGTCAGCAAATTTGACTCATCCTTCCAGTGAGCCTTCCTCTTCCTTAGAATTGAAAGCCTTACCTGTGCATCTCAAGTACGTCTATCTAGGCGAACAAGAGACCTTTCTTGTCATCATTGCCTCCCATTTAAACGACGGGCAAGAAGAAAATCTTAAAGAAATTCTAAGAAAATATAGGGAAGCTATTGGTTGGACTATGACCGATAAAGAGATTGACTCCAACCATAGTTCAACATCGCATTCATCTCAATAAAGATGCAATACCAAAAAGAGACCCGCAGCGTAGGTTAAACCCTATAATGCAAGAGGCTGTCCATGCTGAAATTATTAAACTTTTAGACAATGGGATAATCTAACCTATTTCTGATAGCCAATGGGTCAGTCCTGTCCACGCGGTTCCTAAGAAATCTGGTTTCACCGTAGTGAAAAACGAGAACAAAGAGTTGATCCAAACTCGACTTCCCACGAAGATTCGAGTTTGCATTGACTATAAGAAGCTTAACGCTATAACTCGTAAGAATCATATCCCACTTCCCTTCATTGATCAAATACCTGAACGTTTGGCGGGCCACGAGTATTACTGTTTCTTGGACGGTTACTCGGGGTATAATCAGATTCCTATTGCTCCTGAGGACCAAGAAAAGACTACATTCATATGTCCATTTAGGACATTAGCTTATCGTCGAATGCCTTTCGGTTTGTGCAATGCCCTAGCAACGTTTCAACGTTGCATGTTGAGTCTTTTTTCTGATATGGTAGAACGATTCTTAGAAATCTTCATGGATGATTTCTCCATCTACGGAGATTCATTCACTCAATGTCTCCACCATTTAGAACTTGTCCTCCAACATTGTGCTGAGAATAATCTGACACTGAATTAGGAGAAATGCTACTTCATGGTAAGACATGGAATTGTCTTGGGTCATGAAATCTCCAAGAAAGGAATTGAAGTGGATAGAGCGAAGATTGAGGTTATTGCTAAGCTTTCCATGCCCAAATGCGTGAAGGATATTCAATCCTTCTTAGGACACGCCAATTTTTACCAAAGATTTATCAAGGATTTTAGCAAGATTGCTAGACCCTTGACTAATCTGTTAGTTAAGAACGTGTCCTTCACTTTCGATGCTGAATGTATGAATTCTTGAGAGAAGCTTAAGAGAGAGCTTATTTCTGTACCAATCATATCTGCACCGGATTGGTCTAAGCTGTTCGAAATCATGTGCGACGCTTCTAATTTTGCCATAAGCGCTGTCCTAGGACAGCGCATTGATAACAAGCAGCACGTGATTTACTACTTTAGTAAGACTCTCAACGATGCTCAATTGAACTACACTACTACTGAGAAGGAATTCTTGGTAGTAGTCTTTGCCTTAGATAAATTTTATCCCTACCTACTAGTGTCCAAAACTACCATTTTCATTGATCATTCTGCGTTTAGGAGCCTCATGATGAAGAAGGATGCCAAGGCCCGACTCACTCGTGGGATCCTCCTTCTTCAAGAATTCGATCTCGAGATTCGATACAAGAAAGACATAGAAAATATCGTTGCTAATCATCTCTCACGAATCCCAAATTCTCCAAGCAACGAATTGCCCATAAATGAGGATTTTCTTGATGAAATTCTCTTAACTATCTTTAGGGAATCTTGGTTTGCTGATATAGTGAATTACTTAGTCACAAACCAAACTCTGTCTCATTGGTCTAAGAATGATATATACCGTTTCTTATCTCAAGTCCGTTATTTCTTTTGGGAGGAACAGTATCTTTTTAGTTACTGTTCTGACCAAATTATTTGGAGATGCATTCCCGATGAAGAGATTAAGAGTGTTTTATCCTTCTGTCACGAACTGGCATGCGGTGGACACTTTGATCCCCGCAAGATTGCTGAAAAGGTGCTACAAAGTGGGTTCTATTGGCCCACTTTTTTAAAAAATGCTTATGAATTTTTCAAGACGTGACCTCGATGCCAAATAGTAGGAAGGATCTCAAAACGAGCTATGATGCCCCTCAACACAATTCTAGAAATAGAACTCTTTGATGTTTGGGGCATCGACTTTATGGGTCCATTTCCTAATTCATTTGGAAACCAATACATATTGGTTGCTGTGGACTATGTGTCCAAGTGGGTAGAAGCCATTCTAAGTAAAACTAATGATAACAAAGTTGTCATAAAGTTTTTGAAAGAGAACATTTTCTCACGCTTCGGAACCCCTCGTGCTATCATCAGCGATAATGGTACTCACTTTTGCAACATATCCTTTGAAGCTCTTATGCAAAAGTATGCCACAACTCACAAATTATCCACACTTTATCATCCTCAGACCAGTGGGCAGGCTGAGGTTTTCAATAGACAAATCAAGCTTATTTCAGAGAAAACTGTGAACCAAAATCGGAAAGATTGGTCCACCAAACTTGTAGATGCCCTATGGGCCTGCTGGATCTCTTTCAAGACGATTCTAGGGATGTCTTCTTATAGGTTAGTCTATGGGAAGACTTGCCACCTACCCGTTGAGTTAGAGCACCGGGCCTTATGGGCTATCAAGCAGCTAAATTTCGACTTGACTAAGGCCGGTGACCTTCGAAAATTATAAATTTCTGAATTAGAGGAGTTGAGAAATGAAACCTATGAAAATGCTAAGATCACTAAAGATAGAGTTAAGATTTTTCATGATAAACACATCATAAGAAAAACCTTTGTCCCTGAACAAAAAGTCTTACTCTATAATTCTAGGCTTCATCTTTTTCCAGAAAAATTAAAATCAAGATGGACTGGGCCATTCGTTATAAAAACCGTGTTTCCATATTGTACTGTGAAGATCAGTGACACCAAGAATGGAAATGACTTTAAGGTAAATGGTCAACGCCTTAAACCTTTCTTAGAATCGGTGCCGGTAAATGAAACGGCTATGGGTCTTTTCGACCCAGTGTATTGGTGACTTTCCTCTTTTTCATTTCATTTTATCCATCTATACATTTCTTTCAAACATTGGGGAAATGCATGAGATAAGTGTAGGGGAGGGCTCTAACATGACTTATATAACTAAAAAAAAGAGGGAAACAAAGAAAAAATATATATATAAATTTTTTTTTGAAAGGTAAGAACAATATTTTGATATATTTTTTATAAGAAATTAAGTCAATTTTAAGGAATAGGAAAATCATAATTAGGATTTCTTATACTTGGTCAAAATAAGATGACTTGTTTGATTTTCAGGGTTAGGAAGAAAATTGATGAAAGTAATGTAGCCTTGATCTTTACCTTGAAGAAATATGCACACCTTACACACTTAGGGTTCAAAAACAAAGACTCTTATGCCTTATAAAAAAAGAAAAAAAAGAAAAAATATATATATGGATATCTATGAAGTGATTAGCTAGGTGTTTTGGCCTAAGAAAGCCTTGGTATTTATGCAAAAGATAATTAGATGAGTTTGAACAAAATATATATATAATCCTCTGATTAAGCTGGGTATTTATGCCTCATGAAGCATAAGTATTCACGCCTAAAAGGGGTACATTTTATAAATAAAAACTCTTGATTTCGTGGCCTTGTCTGCTCGAGTGTTTAAGTCCTAAGGGGTGTTTTCTCATCTGGTGCCCTAAGACTGTCCAGTTTGGGTGTCACTGACTAAAGGCTTGTTACATGGGCAGATTAGAACGCCTAATGGAATTAAGGAATAAATGCCACCAAAAATAAATATAAATAAGGCATAGGAGTTAATGTTAAATAACCCTTAGTCAAACTTCACAGTCACGAAGGTGCATATGACTCAGGGTGAAGTAATAGATTAGATGAGAAACACAATTTGGCTCCTAAGTTTGATTGAGGACATGTATTTGAATAGAGTCTAAGTTTAAGAATGAAAAATTTAATTTTTCTATAACTTATAATTTACTTGAACTCTTACAACAATACCTCAAATATTTTCTATCTTTTCAAAATGCTTTTCGAAAATACTAACATTTTTTTCCTTTCTTTATGGATTTTGTGGGTGCAATCCACTGAAAACTCTCACGAGACAAAACTCGTTCTCTAGGGGTAATCTAGAGGTTTAACGGCTTATTGCACATGCTCAGTGCAATTGAGTGACCTGCGAAAGTGGTCTAATAATTGATTAGGATTAGTTTTGATGTTTTGCTCGAGGGCGAGCAAAAGATAAGTGTGGGGGTGTGATCGGTCACATATATTGCATATATATTGTCACATTACTATGTTTATTATCTAAATAAATCATATTAATAAGTCATCTTTTTCTTTATAAAATGCAGGCCCATTCTAAAGGATAGGAAAGAGAAACGAGCTCAAAAGCCCATCAAATTCTGATTTAATTTAGAATTAATTCAAAATCAGGAAATCAGGGCAGATCATGGCAAATCAGAGAGGTTGAAAATCAGTTAAAATGAATCTTCCCAAATCAGTTGGTTAAAGTCAAAGATCAAATGCTGTTTCGTCAAATTCTAGAGCTGAAATGGGAAAACCAGCAGGAGATAAAGGAGAATCGCCAAATGAAGGAATTTCTCCAACCTGGTGTGGCCACCTGGCCACACCATGGCCGCGAAAATGCGGCCAAAGTCGTGTTTTCGCGGTCGTTTAGCTTCTGTTGGGGGAGCATTTTCTCCCCCTATCTTCGTACGCCCTCTATTGTTTGGCTTTTGCCTATAAATACTGTAATTTTCAGAGAAAAGGACCGAAAATTAGTTTAAGTTTTTCTCTTTGTTTTTAAGGTTTAGGTTCTTTGTTAGACAGTATAGAGAAGTTGTATCTCTGTTTTCTAATTTGTATTTCAGTTCAATTACCAGTGAGAGAGAGGAATAGAGTGATTGTAATTGGAAGATTGAAGTGACATCAATAAAGGATCAAGCTTTCTCTTCTTCCACTCCAATTCACGGGTATGTCTTGCTTTATTTACATGTCTTATTTTTTATCTTCCATGAGTAGCTAAACTTGTATTCTGGGCTCACTATCGTCCCTCTCTTCGATCCCTCTTGTTTTGAACGGTTTTGATGTAAAGAACCTAACGAAATCATATGCATGCCTTTACTAAGCCTTTCTTCTTTGAAAGTGTTCTTGAAGGCACATGAGGATGGGTTTGGATTTTAAACTTCTATTTTTTAAAAAAAAATTCACTTGAACTTGTTTTTATTTCATACTTGAAAACTTGATGATTTAACATTCAGTTCAAGAGGATTTCTTAAGAAAAGAGTTGAACTTTTCCAAACGATCTTATTTGCTTTGCTTAAGACTTTCAAAACTAAAGCTTAAGTTTTTGCCTATGATTAAGTTGAGGCATTAAGAACATCAAGAGACGATCACATCGTTGAGTAGTAAGAAAGTGATCCCAGATTTGTTTCCTATATTAAAAACAACCAAACAATTTTCAACACTTTTTAAAGATCACTTTTTCTAAAGCTTTCTCTAAGTTTTTCAATTTTTCTTTTAATCACTTCCCTTCTCTCTATTCTCTTTTCAACTAAAAAGAAAAAATAATACCATTCTTTGTTTTCTAAACAAAAACCGAAAAGCTTTCATCGCATTCCTCCTCGTGGACACGACCCGTTAGCCCAAAGCTAGACGGTAATTCTTATCACTTTCATTTTACAATCACCTGACCTCCCAAGCAAGAGAGCGAGGGAGAAAAGATAAAGCCAAATTCTGTTCCTCCAAAAAGAACTCAAAATCAGGGGTAGAATGGCTCCAAGTAGTGATCCCAATCGAATTCTTCCCGGAACCCCCTTGAGGTCTATGGAGTTAGCACTGACTTCATTCCTTTCAAGACCTTCATCGACCGAATCTTCAGTGCAATCCAGGACTAATCCTGACTGAGGCGTCTGAGACTGCTTCCACCTAACTGAACGATCACTGAGCCAGAGACTACTACTTCTCTCACGATGGGGTGGGCCATCATATAGTTTATTACGGTATTTCCAGAAGCAGCTCCAGAAACTTATCGACTGAGGGTTCCTCATGGAGTTCATCTTAAAGTCCTAGAAAACTCTCGGAGGCCAAGGTACAAAAGTAGGCTCTTGAATCTTAGCAACAGAAGAGTCCAACGAGTTGCACTCTCATTAACTACCGAGAAGTGATGCCATTTTTGGTGCCTGCCTACTAGAGGTCACCACCTCGAGAGGGAGGTCCATTTATATTAATGAGGCCCGTAAGGCCAACTATCCTATGGTGCTGACTGGTCCCCTCTGGCCCTAAGAAAGCCAATCATGTTCAAGGAAGATTTAAAAAGAAGAAGGAGGAGATGGGTCCTTGCTTTCATTGCAAGAGAACGGGTCATCTAATTACAGATTACCCCTCACTTCAAGCCACTACCACCAAGAACGTGCATAAAAAAAAGAAGGAAATGGTGGCCACTTGGGATGATTCGGAGATGGATTCTGAAGTGGAGATTGCGCCACACATGTTTGTTTCATGGCAAACAGTGAAAAAGCTTCCAAGGTAAATCTTGAAAACTCCTTAGAAGATATTGATTTAACCGTGGATGAACTAGCACAATTTTTTGAAGAATTACAAAATAGGTATGAATTTCTCTTACACAAAATAAAATTGAAAATGAAAAATAATTTTCTAAAGAATAAACTAGAAATTATTTTTAATGAGAAAAGTGACTTGTCCATTTCTTTTGAGAAAATATAAAAGGATTTTGAAATACAAAATTATTTGTAAGGGTAAAAGCCCAAATATTACCTATAATAGAAATAAATTTTGGATATCCAAAAACATATTGATGTTTTGGATACCACCTTGAATAAGTGTGCTTTTGATATGAACAAATCTGCATTTATGTTTCCAAAGGAAAAAACCCAAAGGAAACATACATCTCATATATCTAACACACACCATGAAAAATATACACATACACATCAACATAAGCATGCTTTCATGTATGGCAAAGTGTACACATGTACACATTGCGGTCGCAAAGGCCATTTAGCAAAATTTTATTATGCTAAGTTAAATATGCTTAATAAAAATGTTTGGGTTCGAGAAAGCACTAACCCTATAGGACCCAAAAAAATTTGGGTACCAAAGAACACACCAAAGTTGATTGATGTAGGTGTGTCGTCCTCCTCCAAGACTTAAGGGGAGATAGTGCCTTGGTGGTGGATGCATCAAAACTCAACGGATCAACCGTAACATTGCATCGCGCGACCAAGAGGTATCTATTTTGTAGATTGTCTGTGGTTTGGTAACTTCTCCACTTAAAAAATTTTCATTTCTAGCAAGATCTTTGCATGTATAGGGTCAGCTATATTCTTTTTGTGGTAATATATTTTAGTTGTGTAGACTTGCATATTCTTATTTTTGTATCTTACCTATATTTGAGCTAGTCTATTTAGTTTGCTTTTATTATATACTAGCCATGATTTAATTGTCCATGTGCAGAGTATTTTTTCTTTACTCAGTTGATAAATATTTTTTTATATATGTGTATATATACATATATTATCAACGTGTCTATTTTATTTTTGGTTTTGTATTTATACCATATTTAAACAAATAAATCAAGGTAGCAATTGTGTGCCTCAACTCTTATCTAGAGGAATGATGAGGAGAAGTTCAGAACCCATAAAGGGTATTCGGCTTCAATATCTTGTTTTAATAACTTAATTTATGAGTTAATTATTGAAAAATTACATTGATAATATAATGATAATAAAATAATATAAAATATTTTTTGTGAGTTCTTCATGCTTATAAAGTGTCTGGTATTATTTCCCTGATTTATGTACAAAAATATACAAAGAAAAAAAATATTTTTCTAAAGCCTTAAAATCCTATTTTTAATACTGATTTTTGGGCTATCCCGGTCGACCGACCAGTCGACCGAGTTGACCTGGCATAAGACTGGTTGACCGGGCGGTCGACCGAGGTAGCCTGATATTCAAAAAAATTATTTTGGCCTAAAGCCGACTGACAGACCAGTCGACCGACTATAACCGAGATTGCACTCGGTTAGCCTCGGTCGATCGGGCGGTCGACTGACAATCAGGTCTGGCTGTGGATAACCCATTTTATAAACCCTTAACTTCCCAAATCTCTCTCATTTTTTCCTCCTCCACCGACTCTCTCCTTTCCTGCTCCTCATTTTCCATCACCCACCCTACTGTAATCCTTCCATAACACCTTTACTCCAAAATTCAACCCTAAAAATTTGTTAAAATTCTCTTCAGCTTCCAGATTTGCTGTTTTCAAGGATTTTTTTTTTTGGGGATTTCAAGGTATAATCTCTTTTCTTCCTAAATTTTCTTAATTTTCTTAGTTTTTATAGTTAATCCTTTCATATTCGTGCCAAATCTCTGATTATTATCTTCAAAATGTTTAAAAGATCTCGATCTGAAAAGGGTAAAACACCTGAATCATCTTCAAACCCATTTGACTCTCAAAACGCATCACATAGATTTTCTGTTATTCACAATAAACATGTTATCTCTGGTAGGATAGTGGTGCTTGCTGATTTTGAGCATCTAAATCTTGCTACCATCTTAATTACAAGTTCACTTGAACATCTTGTTTCTATCAAAGAATCTGTCTATCCTGAACTTGTATACTACTTTTACTCTAACCTGTCTTTTCAAAATGATCACATCAGGTCTAAAGTTTTGGGCAAGGATATAAACATTTCCTTATAACGATTTGCCCATCTGCTACACCTCTTTTGTGAGGGGGTAAACATTTATAATGTTGATCTCATAAATTTGAGTATCCTGACGGTGAATCTGGCTCACTGCATCTTTGTTGCTTCACGACGATGAAAACCCTGCTCTTGTTAGGAATGAGGAGGTGAAGTACAATACTCTCACCGCTCAAGTTCTGGCCAAGATAGTGTTCTATAATCTCTGGCCAAAATCAGGAGAATATAGTCATGCTCGGGGTTCAGCTCCACTCTTGAACTATTGCCTTCTGAAAGGCATTGGAGTTAGCATTCCAAAATTCATCGTGATTACATGGCCTCCGAACATCTCCTGATCCCAGACTGGCTCTTATCCTTTGGGATGCTCATCACTCGCCTTCTAAAGCAACTTAAATTTGATCTCTCCACTGAACGGTCTAACGAACCGTCAGTTGAAATAAACAGCACACTTCTTAAGAGGATGCGTGCTAGAAAGCGTGTTCCTGCTGCTCAGCCCCTTCCTTTCATTCCTACTGTTGTTCCTGGACCCTCCTCAGCCTCTTCTGCATCTTTTGATCCATATTTAGCCCTTTCTGCTCAGCTTCGGGAGCCTGAAGATGTCTGCTAACTTCCAGTAGATGGAGAAAAGAGTGGATAATGATTTGCAGTACATCTACACCTCCATTCAGTATCTTCAGACCTGTGTCAACGACACCTATAGTAGGAACGCATGGCCTGTTCCACTTTCAAGAGGCCACTCGCAGCCCTTCTCCGTTCGATATATGGGTACCTCCTCTAGTTGTTTCTGAGGTACTGGCACCTCTAGAAGATTCAGACTTTCAAGAGGATTGACCCCTTTTGTTGATGACAAAAAGGGGGAGAGATTTTATGGAGTTATCCTTGGGTGTTTATTTTTTTGTTTTTATCTAAGTTATTTTATTTGTGTTATGTATCTTTGGATTTATGTATTCATGGACATGTGTTTGGTTACATTGATGTATCTGATGGACATGTGTTTTTATGTGGTATGTATCAAGAGGTTGGCATGAACCTCTGTGTGTGTATGGACAAATTTATGTTATGGTATTTATCTTTATTATCTTTACATATCTCTTTATGTGACACATATACTCTAAGTGTGTGGTATGTGGTATACTTGTGGTGTTTCCTTTATAATCCAACCATCTGCCACTTGTTATTGGAGGTTGGAGGTAAATTGAATGGATAGAGGGAAACCGTTTGTTCATACACTGTTATAATTTTGTATTTTTGGTACGCATAGATGGGTTGAGTAAGAGCCTGATTGACATATCTTATTCATATGCTTTTATTGATGCATTTTACTATTATGTCACATTTTGATATATGCATGTGTTTATAGGGAGCTTCGCGTAAAGTCTCTTTCTAAATTAATTGTGATAAATCCATATGTTTTGTCATCATCAAAAAGGGTGAGATTGTTGGCCTAAAGGCCATTAACCCTAGTTTTGATGATAACAAAACATATGTAGTTATGTTTTTAACAATTTTGTTTAACAAAGTTTCAGGTTAACTATTTGTTGCATTTTGGCTCCATCCTAAGACTCACACATTTGGAAACCAAGAAGATATAGATCGCAGAGCCTAAGCGTAAATAGAAGAGCTTAAGGAGCAAATATTCTACAGAAGACTATTTCAAGATTTGTATTTTTATTTTTTGTATTTTAGATATAATTTATAGTCGTTTGTTAAAACTAAGATGATATAGGTTGATAACTTTTGGGATTGACACACACACACACACACACACACACACACACACACACATATTTCATACTCTTTTGTGTTTTCAACAAAAGTTTATAACTATACTCTTTATCATTTTCTACCAAGTTTCAGAAAAACAAATTTCAGAAAAATCAGGTTTTTGATTTAGAAAAGAATTTTGTCAAAATATGGTTCTACCTTTATTTTGTGTTGATCCATGATCACATACTAGTTCTTCAAGTCACTAGAACTCTATTTTGCATTTAAAGATCAAAAGATATTTTATCAGAAAAAGAATGGTTTCAAAAAGATTTTCAAAACTTGACTTTGGCCCTTCGTCGGTCGATCGGGCGGTCGACCGTTGGCAGAGCAAAATTGCTCTGTTCGGTCGACCGGGCGGTCGACTGACTGCAAGAGCCTTGCTCTCATTAGGTTCGGTTGACCTTCCGGTCGATAGACAGAGAGTTTTATTCTCTGGTTGGAAACATCGGTCGATCGTCCGGTCGACCGCTATCCCAAACGGTCGTAAATCCGACCGTTGGCGGTCGACCGGCCGGTCGACCGACAAAAGAGTTTTCTTCTGAAAATTTTCCCAATGGCTAGTTTTGTTTTGTCTTTTCTGGGTCTTGTCCCAACGGCTCTTGTGAATTTTCTACTTATATTTTCATCCCCTATAAATAGTGAGACTGTAGAATAACTCAAGAATAAGATATCTAAAGCTGAGATCAAGTTTTTACAAGTTTTAGCCTTTTTCATAAAAGATTTCTTTTTGAGCCAAGATTCTAAATTCTAGTTTTTAGTTTGAGCCCTCCCTCTACATCTCTACAAGCTATTTTCACTACACAATCCCAAGGAATTTCACTTCCTCATCTTGGTTATAGGATTATGCTTGTGAGCCATTTGTGATCAAGTGTTGATCACCGTTTTTCTTCTATTGAGAAGTTATAGAGGTTACGGCCTCAAGTAAGCTAGTGAGCTCCGTGTTCGTTTTGCGACACCGTGAGAGATGACTAGTGAGTTCATTGAGTTCTAACGAGAACTTGTAATTGGTTGACGACCTAGTGAGATCGGTCATAGTGAAAATCCTTCATAGTGTTGAAGGCGGGGACGTAGAGCAGTGGCTCGAACCTCGAAACATATCATTGTGCTTATGATTGCTTACTCTTTCTCTCTTCACTCTACTCTCTCTTTAATTACTTGCACTATAATATTGTCTACTTATTTGCAAGTATTTCTTTAGTTGTATTTGTTATTTGCTAAGTTGCTAGCAAGTGATTTTTATTCCGCATTATTTACCATTTAGTATAGCCATCACCTATGCACCCCCTGTAAGTTCACCTAGAGGGGGGTGAATAGGTGATGGCTAACCTAATGGTCACTTAATGACAAATAATGCGGAATTAAAAACGATTATGACCTAAACTAAACTCTTACACTAAACACCACGTATAACACAAGAGTGTTGCCGAATTCCCCGTGAAGGGCTTTGGACAAACTCCTCTAGATTCCCCTAGATAAGGTAGAGGTGCCGCGTTGGCTCTCTTGGTTGAATACAAGTGTTAGCAAACAATCCCAAGCATATACAATATGAGCACACAATATATCAAGCATATAAATGTAAACACAATAATTGAATGCAAGATATAGACAAGGAGATAGAGAGAGAGTGAGCAATCGCAAACACAAGGGATTTGTTTCGAGGTTCGAGCACACTTGCTCTACATCCCCGCCTTCGACACACGAAGGATTTCCACTATGCTTGATCCCAATGGATCACTCCTCGGTGCCGCAACACCTACAAACCCTCGGACTCTCTAGTCCCGTACACACCGCAAGCCCACCGGCTCGCCGAGGCCGCACCTCAAATAAGAGTTCACACACGAACTCGAAACAATCGCGAACGCACTCGTCCGCCTCCTCAAGAAACAAGAAAAGATCTCTTGGTGATCTAAACACTTTGATCACCAATAAAAACTCTCACAACAAAACCCTATAGGTAGATATAGCAATGGATAGTTCAAGTGTTGCGTGAGAAAACAAGGAAAGAGATGGTGGAGAAAAACTCAAAGAAATCTCTTTTAAATACTCTTGATAAAAACTCCCCTTTTGATTGGAAGTATTAGCTCTCAATTTAGTGGAGAAAACTCTTTTAATGAAGTGGGAAAAACTGGCTCAAAGTCCACTAAAAATCTTGTTGAAAAACAATGCCCAAACCCCCAAATTTATAGGGTTAGAAAACTAGCCGTTGGGGTCTGTCAGGCCTGTCGGTCGACCGCCCGGTCGACCGGCCAACGGTCATATTTCAGACCGTTTGTGCCATCGGTCGACCGGCCGGCCGACCGAGGCCAGGATACAGAGAGCAAGTCTCTGTCCGGTCGGCCGCCCGGCCGCCCGGGGCCTTTCCAGAGAGCAGAGCTCTCTGGACGGTCGACCGGGTCGGTCGGCCGGCCCTCCTGCCAGAACTGGCGTGCACGTCCGTGCACGTCGGTCGACCGGCTCGGTCGACCGGCTGAAGCCAGGTCAGAAAACTGTTAAGAGATTTAAAACTTGGTCTTTTTGGCTCTAACAAAATCCCATAAAATACTGAAAAATGTACAAAAATAGTTTTACCAATATACTTTGATAAACAAACATGCTTGCACAAAATCAAGGCATGTTACAAAGATTTGGACTATTTTTGTAATATGAAAAAATTGGCTTAAATGAAAAACAGTATTTTCCAAACTTGATTTTTCCAAACTTCAAAAACAAGATATTTAAACTACTTTTAAAGCATAGTGTGTATGGATATGATCCACTACACAAACATGGTGAAATATCTATGTTTTTGACATTAAGCTCTAAACGTGGTTTTGGATAAAAGATATGTAAACTTGAAAACCAAAATCCAAACATGTATTTACTAAAATAGAAAATCTTTTCTAAAACAAACTAAATCAAGAGTGTGTGTGCATGGTATACTTGAGCAATCCACCAACTACTCTATCCTTTACATTTTATCTAAAACAAAATCTTCTAAAAATAAACCTAGACACAAGTCTTCATCTTCTTGAAGTCTTCACTTGAAGCCTTCTTGACTTGGTCCACACACCGTGCTAGCTCCAAAACTTGACTTCAAATTCTTTGTTGAAGCTATGCACCTACTAAGATCTTGATCATAAATCTGTCACTAATTAAACACAAGATCATTAGTAAACATAACTACATGAGTTGATCATCATCAAAACTAGAGTAATGGGCCTGCGTGATCTGGAGGTTGCTATACAACCAAAAGAACCCCAACACCACACAAAAGCATCAGATTTTCTACTCAAGGTGTTCGGTAAAGAACAAGGTGTGCAATCTCATCATTGACAATGACAATTATGAAAATATTGTCTCTACCGCATTGATGGACTATTTGAAATTAGAGACATAGCCACATCCTCACCCATACACCATTCAGTGGATCAAGAAGGGCCCCTGCATCCAGGTAACGAATCTTTATTATGTCCCTGTTTCAATTGGCAAGCTTTATCAAGATTCAGTTACTTGTGATATTATTATTGATATGGATGCATGTCACATACTATTGGGACATCCATGGCAACATGACGTCGATGCTACCCATCGAGGCAAGAGAAATATTTACATGTTCACTTGGGAGGGTAAAAGAATTGTCATGAAGCCAATACCTCTACCAGCAAAGCTGACTAAAGGAGGAAAGACAAAGTTCATATCCATATACAACCGAGGTGAGTTCTTAGTGGAGTCCAAAGAGACAAAGCAACAATTTGCCTTGGTAGTTAAAGAAAAAGTTGGCGCAGCAATTGAAGCCCTGAGAAGATGAAGCGGATGCTGGAAGAATTTCAAAGAATAGTTCATGACGAGCTTCCGAATGAACTTCCACCCATAAGGGATATCCAACACCACATTGATCTGATCCCTAGAGTAGGTCTACCCAATCTCCCACACTACTGGATAAATCCAAAAGAATTCTAAGGAAGAAGGTTAAAGAGCTGATTCAGAAGTGACACATTAGAGAGAGCATGAGTCCATGTGCAGTACCAGCCCTTTTGACACCAAAGAAAGATGAAAGTTAGAGTATGTGCATGTACAACCGAGCCATCAACAAGATCTCGATTCAATATTGATTCCTGATACCTCGCCTTGATGATATATTGGATCGATTATGAGGGTCTTGCATGTTTTCGAAGATTGATTTGAGGAGCGGCTACCATAAGATTGCATTAGACCGGGAGATGAATAGAAGACAGCGTTCAAGACTTTGGAAGGGCTGTATGAGTTGATGGTTATGCCTTTCGGACTATCCAATACACCAAGCACTTTCATGAGGGTGATGAACCAAGTGCTTAAATCTTTCTTGGGCAAGTTTCTGGTTGTCTATTTTGATGATATCCTTATCTACAGTTCTAGTGAGACCGAGAATCTGCAGCCTCTACGGGAAGTGTTCACTGTTCTCCAAGCAAATGAGTTGTACATCAACTTAAAAAAAGTGCAACTTCATAACTACAGGCCTAATATTCTTAGGATTCATCATCAGTTCGCATGGGATCCACGTGGACGAAGAGAAGGTGAGAGTAATTCAAGATTAGCCCGCACCAAAGAGTTCTACAGAAATAAGGAACTTTCATGGGTTAGCCACTTTCTACTAACAATTCATTCGCAATTTCAATACTTTAGTAGCATTTATGACAGACTGTTTGAAGAAGAAGAATCCTTTTGCTTGGACTAACGAAGTCGAAAGAGGTTCTGCACTCATCAAGGAGAAGCTTACAAATGCCTCCGTCTTAGCTTTTCCAAATTTCATAGAAGGTTTTTGAGCTAGAGTGTGACACTTGTGGAGTAGGCATTGGAGCAGTACTCTCACAGAAAAAAAATCTATTGCCTTCCTCAGTGAAAAGTTAAGCGAGGCACAACAAAAGTAGTCTATATATGAAACAAGAGTTATATGTGTTGGCCTAAAAGCCCATCACTCTAGTTTTGATGATGATTAACTCATGTAGTTATAGTACTATTGATCTTATGTCTATTTAGTTTCAGATTTACTATCAAGATCTTAGTAGGTTCTTAGCTTCAACAAAGGAGTTTTGGAGCTAACACATGTAGATTCATGAGCTCGCGCGTCAAGATCGCATCTAGCACTCGGTTAGATTCAAGCTCTTTGGATCGCGTTTGGATCGAGTCGGCTTGGAGAAGGAGTTCTACAAGAAGACTTCAGTTTGTATTTTATTTAGATCTTGTGTAAAGATAGATAGTGTTGATATGCTCAAGTTCACACACACACACACACACAAGTTCAATACGTTTTGATTTTCGGTTTAACCGGTTTTGAATTTTAAGTTCACATATGTATGGTTTTCATGAATAGAGAGAATCAAAGCAGGTTTTCATGAATAGATAGAAGCAAAATAAGTTTACATGGTTTGATGTATATTAGATTTCATCTTTATACATATATGCTTCATATATTTAGGAAAACCTTATTTTGATGATCCTATTCATGTGTTTAGAGTTTTGTAATTAACACAACCTATTTTGGATTTTAAGTTAAAAACATAGATATATCAATTACATGTGTATTGGATTCTATCCATACACAATATGCTTCAAATGTGTTTCAATATCATGTTTTTCTATTTATACAAGTTTGAAAAAATCGGATTTCCATTTCAAAGTTTATTTTTCGGAAAATACCGATTTTGTGTTTAAGCCTAATCTTTATATCACAAAAATAGTTCAAATAGTTTGCAATATGTGTTGATTCTTGGTCACACATGTTTATTCTTTAAATATTTATAAGAACCTAATTTTGTGGAATTTATGAGAATTTATGAGATTTTATTGGAGTTAAAATAAACCAAGTTTTCATACCTTTATTCCCAGCCAGAACTGCTAGCGGTCGACCGGACCGGTCGACCGATGTGCACAAGGACGTGCACATGGCCAGCCTAGAAAGCCAATCGACTGGGCGGTCGACCAACTGAAAGTACCCACTTTCGGGTACTGCCAGTCGACCGGGCGGTCGACCGAAAGGTTGTGCCCGGTCGACCGGGCGGTCGACCCGAGGCACAACGGTCAGAAATATGACCCGAGGCACAATGGTCAGATGACCAGCCGGTCGACAGGAAGGGCAATCTGGACCTTTTCTAGCTGCCAACGGCTAATTTTTTGAGAGGCTATAAATAAGCCATCTCTTGGGCTGTTTTTAACAAGATTTTTTGAGAGCTTTTCTTCCTATCTTACAAGTGTTTTGCAGCAAGTTTTAGAAGAGTTTTTATTCCTAAAAGATTTATTTTTATTTGTTTTCAAGGGTTGAAAAAAATCAAAGAAAAATAGAGTTTTTGAGAAATTAGTTTTGATCTTCATTTATATTTCTATCTAGTATTTTTCTCAAGTATTTTTCTTTGTGATTTTGATTTCCAAACACCTTATTTTCTCACACTTGAGCTATCATATCTATCCTATCTATAGGATATTGTTTTTTGTGAGAAAAAATTGTTTGTGGTCTATTGTGATCACCAAGAGTTGTAATCTTTCCTTTGCTTTGGCTTTGTGCCTATCCCTCTAGTGTAGAGGTGATTGAGTTGTAAGTTTGTGTTATCCCTCTTGTGTAGAGGTGATTGTGGTTGAATTTGGCTTTGAGCCTTTATCCCTCTTAGTGTAGAGGTGATTGTTGTTTTGGCTTTGTGTCCATCTCTCTTGTGTAGAGGTGATTGAGTTTTGGCTTTGTGCCTTACCTCTTGTGTAGAGGTGGTTGTGGTAGAAAGGAGTTGTGTACTCTTAAGTTTGTAATTGCAATTCCTCGGTGGAGGTTCCCTTTGTGGGAGGTCCTGTGTAGACGTAGTGGAAATTCTTCTGTGTGAAGGCGGGGACGTAGAGCAGTGGCTCGAACCTCGAAACATATCTCGGTGTTTACGTTTGATCCATTATTTTTAAACTCTATCTCTCTTATATCTTACATTGCTTCATATTGTTAATATTATATATGCTTGGTATAGTTTGTGTGTACATATTTGTGTTGAACTAAGAGAGCTTCATATAGCACCTCAACTCTAATTTAGAGGAATCTAGAGGAGATAGTCCAGAGCCCTTCACGGGGAATTCAGCTACACTCTTTGGTTACACATAGTGTGTTGCAATTTAGTTTTAATTCTGCATCATTTGTCATTAGATTAGCTAGTTACACCTATTCACCCCCCCTCTAGGTGTATTTTCTATATGTAGTGTTCCGTTCATTGAAGTAATGGGAGAGTTATCTTATAGCTAGTGACTTCGTGCTGTTTACAGATCATCAATCACTCAATATTTCAAGAACCAAAAGCATATAAATAAGATGCATGCAAGCGAGCATCTTACTTTGAGCAATTCAATTTTATGATCCGTCACAAGTCTGTAGTAGATAACAAAGTTTTTGATGCTTTGAGTCGAAGAGTTTCGCTGTAGATCTCATTACAAAAAGCGAAATCATTGATTTCGAATGATTGAAGGAGCTATACAAGGATGATGATGACTTTGCTAAAATCTGGGAACATTGTTCGTCATTACAGCCTGCACAAGTTTTTCATATCTTAGATGAATTTTTTCTTAAAAGAAGCCGGTTATGTGTACCAAGAACTTCATTGAGGAAGAAAGTTATTAAAGACTTGCATAGAGGCAGGTTGGCACGACATTTTGGGAGAGATAAGACGATGGCAAGTCTTGAAGATAGATACTACTAGCCTCAACTGGATAAGGATGTGACTATAATTGTGAAGAGCCGCCTAATGTGTTAAGTCGCTAAAGGCCAAGCTTAATATACAAGCTTGCATACACCTTTGCCCGTCTCGAAGGATATTTGGAAAGACTTGAGCATGAATTTTGTGTTAGGACTTCCTCGCACACAAAAGAGAGTAGATTCTATCTTTGTGATAGTTGACCGATCCTTCAAGATGGCACACTTTATTCCTTACCGGAAGACATCCGATGCACTTCATGTGGCTAAATTATTTTTTTAAGAGATAGTGAGACTGCATGGCGTGCCGAGTTTCATTATTTTAGATCGAGAAAATAAGTTCTTGGTAACATTTTGGATTACACTATGGAGGAAGCTTGACACATCTTTAAAGTACAATATCACAATACATCCGCAAATTGATAGCCAAACAGAAGTTGTTAATAGCACCCTAAGCAACTTATTGAGGAGTATATGCGGAGACAAACCAAGAGCATGGGATCAAGCTCTGCCTCAAGTAGAGTTTGCTTACAACAGCATAACCCACAGTTCAATGGGTATGTCACCCTTTTTTATTGTTTATTGGAAGGTACCTCATCATCTCCTAGACTTAGCCAAATTGTCCATTGGTGAGAATTTTAGTAATGCAGCTAGCGCAATGGCTAAGCAAGCCATAGATGTTCAAAAGGAGGTTCGAATAAGGTTGAAGAAATCCAATACAAAATACGAAGCCACTGCTGACAAAAGGTGAAGAGAAAAGTTCTTCAAAGAAAGAGACATGGTGATGATATATTTGAGAAAAGAAAGAATTCCTGTGAGAACATACAACGAGTTGAAATCAAAGAAGTATGGTCTGTTCCAAATCATGAAGAAGATCAATGATAATGCCTATGTTGTAAACTTCCAAGTGATATGGCGATGTCAAAGACATTTAATATGGAAGAGCTTTATGATACTGCCCACTAAATAGCTATTTTCAGATAATAATTTGAGAATGAGTTCTTTTGAAGAGGGAGGACTGATGTAGGAGATTAAGGAAGAAGGCAACAAGCAGGTAACCTGTCGACAACACCTCTGGTCTGTCGACATGTAACTTTACTTGTCGACAGCACTCTCAAAAAGCCTGTCGACAGGCTTTTACAGTAAGTCTGTGGATTATAGACTTGTCGACAGTTAAAGGGAGCTGTCGACATGCTTACGAAATATCGAGTATCCTAGTTCGTTTATGAGTTGCTTTATGTGTCCGTTTTGAATTCAAATTTATTTTATTTTTATTAATTTATTTTATTTTTGTTTCTTTATTTTAATTTCCTAGTTAAAAAAGTATTGTTCTTTTATTTGCCTATGTAAGGCCATTAAATCCTAAGGTTTTAGGTATCCAATTTTTAATCAATATATTTTGAGTTTTTCTCATATGTGCTCGTGGAGTCGAGTTGTTCTCTTTGGCTCGTGGATTAGTTGAAGAGAGCTGTCGACAGGTCTATAGAGTACAGAGTATTCTAGTTCGTTTGAGTGTTATTTTCTAGTTTTGTTTTGAATTCCAATTTGTTTTATTTTTATTTCTTTATTTTAGTTTCCTAGTTAGAAAAGTATTCTTCTTTTATTTGTTATATAAGGCCATTGTATCATAAAGTGTCCAACTTTTAATTAATATGTTTTAAGTTTTTCTCATATTTGCTCGTGGATTCGAATTGTTCTCTTTGACTCATGGATTCAGATCGTTCTTACTCATGAATTCGAGTATTTATTCTTCCGTGAAGGTTTCTTCGGGATTCGCCAGCGCTAGAACGAGATCTAGCCCGCGTCGATCATTTTTTTGGCTTCCCTGTTTGCGTCACGTAGTAACTTGAAGCCATCATTTTGATATTAAAGATTGTTTTTTTTAAACTTAAAAAGTGAAACTTTATTCATTTGTTTATTTTGATGGTTAATAGGTTATTTGGGAGCAGGATCAAGATGGAAGAAAGTTGTGTCAGTAGAGACATAGGTCCAGTTGATGCCCACGAGAGCCACATTGTTGTTTGACAAGTACATATTTTTTTGGTTAATTGATTTGATGCTAAGTTCTACATATTTTTCTTCTATTTATGTGCTTATGATACAAATGTTGACATGATAATCAAATTTACATACCTTTTTTTCTTTTGCTATAATAATTGATGGGCTGGCCCAAATGCCCATGGGCTGGCCTATACAAAAATATACAGTATTTGGGCGGGTCAATACATGCCTAGTTCAGATTCGAGTTGCCCCAATTCGAGTTGCCCCAAAAACTCGCTCATTTCAGTTCGGGTCAACATCGGCCCGATCCGACCCATTCTCACACCTTTACGTGTAGTAATATGCAATCTTCTTTAACAATATCATATTTAAAAATAAAAAAAACACAAGTTGCTGGAAATGTGGAATGTACATGTTTCCTGGTACCTTTGGCCTAACTATATCTTTTTGACTGAAATAATTGAAGGGAAAGCAGATCGCAAGCAGAGATTTGAAGGCATATGTTCTGAGTTACATATATTGGAAAGAAAAGCCTATTTATGCTCTGTTTTCCAATGAGCTTTCAACCCTACAAAACCAATTAATTACCTGTTAGTTTCCAGTGATAATGGTAGTAGGGTGTGTTGAAAGAGAGAGCTGCTTGCGTAAAAGAAAAGGTCTTGAAAATAGATTCCTTTTTACTGATAGTGTTCATTATTGCTGATTCCATGAGTAACGAAGAACTCGTATTTGAGGGTTCGGTTCATGTGTGTGAGCGACGCACACATATTATATGAGGGTCAATCTCACGTTGACACGTGAAATTGGCCCTCTTATAATGTTATAAGAGGTCTAAACACTTTAAAGTTTTATCTCCTTGAAACTCGATATCTTATCCATGTGTCAACGCGAAAATAGATCGCATGAACGGAATCACAATTTTGAAGCAACAAAGGGATCATGTATTACCATTACATGTGTATCTAGGACTAAATTAATCCTCAGCCTAGCTGAAAGCCAAAGGCAAGACCTGGCCCCTGTCCTGATGGAGCAGGGGAAAAAGAAAATGCAGCTGGATTGGGCTTCAACAACCCAAGCCTAATTTTGTAAGGTGTGACTTGAATGAAGACACAGCCAACCCACAAATTAGATTATGTGTGAAAGCTTTCAAGTTGTTTCAACTTTCAAAATTTGATTTTAAATGTCTTTCAAAAAATATAAAATAATTTGTATAAATTTTAGTAGGCATAAAATCAGAGTAAATAGATTCAAATCAATATTTTAAATTTAGTTTCAAAGCTTTTGGGCGTTTTAACTAAACTTGAGAGAAATCATACTTAAATTCAAATCAAAATATATAGGCGCAAATATGAATATGCATTCTAGTGCCAAATTAACTTCTTGCCATAGTTTTTCTTACCTCACATAATATTCTTAAATAGATATAACAATCTTTGGTCCATCACTCTATATCCAATTGATTTGACTTGATAAATTGAATATATTGAGTTAGATATTTGCCACAACCTCTTTTATATGATTTTTGCAATTTAAGCTCTGCTCCATCCAACCTCCATCCAAGTGATTTAACCTAAATCAAAACAAAAAAGACTAGAATATGAGTTGTTAGTGCATAAGTAGCTTAATGAGTGGTAATCATCAAACTAAGAACACAATAGGGCTAACAATCTCTCCCTTGATAATGACAACTCACAAAGATACATAAAAATATAACTGAGTGTCAATCTCAAGGGTCCCCCTACATATATAAATCAAAAATAAATACAAAAGGAGTTTTAAAACTCCACTGCATATATGCACTGGTACATGATGCACAAGAGATATATCACCAATAAAAACTCAAAAACCTGTATTACAAGAAGATATCACAAAAATCTGTGTGCGTATCATAAGTAAAGATATATAAAATATCACACATAAACATGCACAAGCTTACTAAAAATATCAATTCAAACATATAAAGCATATACAAATTTTGCAAAAGTTCAAATTGTGCAAAAACATGCACAAGCATGCACACACATGCACAAACCCATAAAACACACATACATATACAAATGTCATTAAAAATTGCACATACATATATCAACATACTTGAATGAGTACACAATAGATATATATCACAAAAAATTAAGAAGTTCAATTGTGTATCTCATGCAGAAGCATGTACAAAAACACGAATATATCAGATAACTATTTTATGCATCACCAATCTCACATATCACCAAATATCATCCAAATAACTCAAATTACTCAAGTTCCCTTCCCCTTTGGCATCATCAAGAGGGGATGATAAATAAAAATTGATAAGAAAGACAAATCAATATTAAAGCCACCACATGCATGGATCAAAATATAAATAAAGCATAAGTAGCTTCTAGGTAAACTATTAGAAGTTTGAAGCAAGTAAATGATAGGAGGTACAAGCATATATAATGTATATAAAGATTATCATTTTGGTAAAAGAAAATATAGAAAAATACACATAAATCTAGAAAATTTTCATAATAAATCCAACATAAATATAACTATATGTAGCGGTCGATCTCTGACGCATGTTGAGATCACGAGATCTGTCCTGCTGTCCAGAAGCGCCCCAAGCGGCCAATCATCTTTCTGATAGTGGGCCCAGTATGACTGCAAGTCCAACCTGGGCCCAAAGAGGAAGCCTCGAGTCTTGTCCCGAGCCTACATCACTCTGACGCCACTTATCCAGAACCTCAACTTAGCCAGAGCTGTACAGTTCTCCGGAGATTGCAGTTTTCGATGCAAGGACTGATTCCGGAACCACTCCGGCCTCCAACATGAAGACCCTTTGAAACTTCCCGCTTCCATGTTGGTTACAGCTGGATGACACAATCCCCTCGATTCGTGGATCCAGTCATGCTGCCAGATTCCCCACATTTAGAACATTACAATGCCCCCACATCAATAAGGGTTATTATGAATAGTAGCAGATATCTTTGCATGGTTATCCCAATAATCAAGTGGCGTGATCTAGGCGATTACGAAGAAATCACAACGTGCCAATTGTACAATTCCTGAGATTTGAAAAGACCGCATAGGCATTAACTGCTGAGAGAGGTATTAATACACCTTTATCTTCACTTGGAAGGGGGTTAGCTTCTGATTACCATCCAAACGCACTGTTTATAAGTATTCTCTGTTTTTTTCAAATAAGGATACTTATTCTCACGTCCGGGGGTCTTCGACTGGCACCACATCGGTGCTCCTGAGCTGAGTATTCTTTTTCTTCTGTGTTCATGGCAGGATCAATCAGGAGCGTCCAACTGTCTATGGCGAAAAGTTCCCACCTTATCGGTGCTTTCATTGAGATCGCTTAAGTTTACACTCTGAGTTCACTCCCCTTCGTCAAATATTTCTCCTTAAAACCTTCTAAAAAAGCCTCTCCAATGACAATGACTCCTCAGAAGAAAGCTAACTCACAGATCACTGCCTCCACTGCTGCTTCCAAAGGCAACAAGGTCATCAATGGAGGCACGGATCCCGCCAATCTACACCCCTCAAATATAGACGTTGTTCTCCAATAGATCAATGAGAAGCCCTTCTAACCGAACACTATTCCCAAGCGAGTAGCCAACGAGCATAAGTACCAATTACCTGCTGAAGGGGAACTTCTCTAGATTCTGGACCGCCTACAAAAGTGGCTCAATGAACAAAAGGCGATGGCAGCTCGGGAGAGCGAAAGATCCTCCACCTGCGTCCAGACCCAGCTCCTCACTCAGATTAAAATTCTTAGAAAGACCCAGACGAGGAGCTTCGACATAGAGGAATCTCATCCATCACATCCGCATACGATGGACACCGTGCACACGAGGGGCAGCCAGAGGTGTCATAGATCCACATCTCCGCAATGTGACAAGCATTCTGATGAAAGCAAGCCCTCTAAGCCCTTAAGACTCCTCTCATTGAGGAACTGGTGGAGATGACCCGTAAGTGAATCCACGAAGACATGCCGCAATCCCATGGTAGCCATGGACCATCTGTCTTGTGGATCTCTGATTCTCCACTTTATGAGAAAATCATGTCCCACTGATTCCTGAAGAAGTTTATGATATCAAACTTTGGGTCCTACACTGGAGTGACTGACACCATCCAACACCTTTGAGCCTATCAGATAAAGATGGCGGCCCACTCCCATGACAACTACTCATGTGTCAGATGTTTCCTTGCGGTCTCAAGGGCTTGGCCTTTGATAGGTTTTACTCTCTCCCATCATGATCTCTCCAAAGCTTCGAGAGGTTAGCGATGCCTTCTTCAACCAACATGCCTCGCGGTAGGAGTTTAAGAAAACATCAACTACCTTCTCACCATCAAGATGAAGCCAGGAGAGACCCTCAAACATTATATTAGTTATTCCTAGAACTAGTTGGCCATGGTTTATAACTGTAATGACGATATTGTTGCGATCGTGTTCATTGCCATACTACAGACCGACCATTCTTTCTACAAGCATTTGATGAAACACGACATCATCAATATGAAGGATATCTTATCTCGAGCCCAGAAGCTGCGTCCAGCTGGAAGAAGCTACGTGAGGCTTGACAACCCGATCTCCCAAGCAAGAGAGCGAGGGAGAAAAGACAAAGCCACATTCTGTTCCTCCAAAGAGAACTCAAAATCAGGGGCAGAATGGCTCCAAGAAGCGATCTCAACCGAATTCTTCCCAGAACCCCATTGAGGTCTATGGAGTTAACAGTGACTTCACTCCTTTCAAGACCTTCATCGACCGAATCTTCAGTGCAATCTAGGACTAATCCTGACTGAGGCGTCTGAGACCGCTCCGCCTAACTGAAAGGTCCCGGACCCGGAGACTACTACGCCTTTCATGATGGGATAGGTCATTGTATAGTTGATTATTAATATTTCCAGAAGCAGCTCCAGGAACTTGTCTACTGAGGGTACCTCATGGAGTTCATCTTAAATCCCGGAGAACCCTCAGAGGCCAAGATACAGAAGTAGGCTCTCGAAGCTTAGCAACTGAAGAGTCTGACGAGTCGTGCACTCGTTAACTACCGAGAAGTGATGCCATTTTTGGTGCCAGCTTACTGGAGGGCACTACCTCGAGAGAGAGGTCCATTTATATTAATGAGGCCCGTAGGGCCAACTATCCTACAGTGCTGACTGGTCCCCTCTGGCCCCAAGAAAGCGAATCATGTTCTTGGAGGCAGATGCCTACACAGTTTATTTCCCACACAATGACGTCCTGATCATCACCATGCACATCAACGACTGTCGAATGTCCAAAATCCTGATCGACAGCAGGAGTAGTTTCAACATATTATATGGAAGCACTCTATACAGAATGGAGGATACTCCAGAGGTGACCCGAGCCATGATCAGCCCTCAAACTCATTCCAACCTGTATGAGTTTAACGAGAATAAGATTCAATATCCCGGCACGATCTCACTCCCAATCCGCAAAGACAGAGGATTGTTATCGAGGTTTTAGCCACTCGCTCTACTTTCCCACCTTCACCGCAATGAAGGATTCCACTATAATCGCTCTCGATTATAATTGAACTTGATCTTGCAAGATCACTCGGTGCCGCAACACCTACAAGCTTCCTTACTTATTCCCGCAAGAACATAACACACGAGCCCATGAGCTCGATCGAGGCCGCAATATCTAACAACTCAGTTACAAAGTATGAACACTGGTGATCAATACTCAATAAAAAACAAAACTCTCTTACAACCTCACTTATAAAATAGATAAAAATGAGAGCTCAAGTGTAGGTGAGAGATAATAGAGATTGAGAACTGACAAGCACAAAAAAATTTTACAAGAGATTTTAAATTTGAATACTTGAAAATCTTTTTGAAAATTCGTGAAAAAACTTGTTTTGAAAACACTCTCTAGTCACTCCTATTTATAGAAGAAACCTAGAGTACAATTCCCAGTTAATTCCAACAATTAAAACATGTTAGAATTCATTAGAGTTAATAAATAGCGTTGGGAATGAACCTGGACATTTTTTAATAGAAAACTAGCCGTTACAAGGCAAAACAGGTAAGTTTTGACTACTACCTGTCGGCAGTTATGTTTGGTTGTCGACATGCCAGGCGGCCTACACATAAGTAAACTTCATACACATTTTTGAAAGTCAAAATGATAGAATTTAGAAATAATTATATATGAAAAATTTGTAGATATTTAAGTTATCTTTCTAATGAAATAAAATCATATGAATATGTTATTAGGTTAGAAAGATATGATCAAAATACTGAAGGGTGTCAAACTGAAACTGTAAAACCTATTTTCAGCACATAAGCTAACTTAAAAACATTATGGGATAATTTAAATGGTTGAATTTAAAAATAACCATATAATAAGATATTGTAGATCTTTAAGTTAGCTTTGTAATGCAACTTGAATTACATCAAATAAAGATCAGAGTAAAAAGTTATTGCCGAAACACTAGACAGATGTCAGCGTAGAAAAGCTAGCTATTGCAGCAACTGTCGACAGACTGAGCTCACTGAGCTTTTTGTAAAGTGCTGTTGACAGATCTAAAGGGTTGTCAATAGCTGAGACTCTCTCAGCCCTGTGTACCCCTATAACAACAGTCTTAAAAAATCCAAATTAAATTTTTATAAATTCTGTGAAAATAAGTTCATATAAATATGATATGACATAAATATGATTGATAAAAAATTACCACATATTGCAAGAATGTGAACTATTTTTGGGGAGTAAAAATTCAACCTTAAACACAAAATTATTTTTTTCCCCAAAAAACAAACTTTTAAATGTAAAACCATGTTTTTTTTTTCAAAACTTATACAAACACAAAAACAAGCAATTGAAAGTTAACCGAAGTCCAATGTGTATGGATAGAATCCAATACACGTGTAAATCAATGTAAACATAATTTTGATGAAATCTATTCATGAAACCAAAATGTAAACAAAAATTAGTTTCAACTGAAAACTAAACTATTGTGTGTGTGTAAGCTTGAACACTCAAAACTAATCTATTCTTTACAAGAATTCTAAACTCACAAATACAAGGCACAAGTCCTCTTATAGATCTTCTTCTCCAAATATATTTGAGCCAAATTAGATCCCATAGATCCAGACTCCATCTTGGGTGCTTGATGTGATTTTTACTCTTGAACTCTTGAATCATATGTGTTAACTTCAAACTTGACTTTGAGTCTTTCAATGAAGCTATACATCGACTAAGATCTTTATCAATATCTAAAACCTTAAAAATCAAAAGATCATTAGTACCATAACTACATAAGTTAGTCATTATCAAAACTAGAGTGATAGGCCTTTGGGCCAACAATCTCCCTTTTTTTGATAATGACAAAACTAATAGAGTTATATATGCATGAATAGAGAAGAGCACAATAAAATGCTCCCCTTAACTCATGCATAGCAAATAAATGATAAGATGTGTAATAAAGTTCTAGATAATAACAAGCTTAAAATACCAAAACAAATTTGTAAGTATGACATGCATATACAAAACATCTAAACAATGCATAAACCATGCATATATAAACTCTAAAATCCTCTTTCCCTTTTTGTCAATTCATCAAAAAGCAGTACACAAGACAATGTATATGCGATATAAACCTATAAAGAGGAGAGACACAAAGTTAACTTCTCCTGCATATATGCAATGCATGAAGAAGAGATGACAAAACTCTAACTCGTATAAGCATAATATGCAATATATAGACGGAGATATGAAGCTTTCCTAAACACGTGAATCAATAGAGAAGAGAATTCAAGCTCTTCTTTATACAATACACTCATTATAGATTTATATATAGAGGAGGCGATAAGTTGACTCCCCTTGCATATAGGCAATATGCACCAAAACGATAAATGCCATTTGTAAATAAAAAATGATTAAAAATCACTTGTGAACACTTGTAATTAAGTTTACCAAGAAACCACTTGTAAATAAACATAACACTAAATAAATATAACGTAGGTACCATTATAAATCAAAGAATCTTCACCCTCAATATGATACCAATTGAAATCACCCTCTCTTTGAAATAATCATAAAATCAATATATAAGCTTTAAAATTGTTAAAAATGAATATAAGCATAGCATGAAATTAATTTGTGCTATAAAAACATGTATGAACATCATTAAAACATGAAAATCAATCATAAAAATGTATGATGCCAATAAAACTTCAATACCACTTGAAATATGAGGCATATATATATAGATAAATATGAGGCATATATATATATATATATATATATATATATATATATATATATATATATATATATATATATATATATATATATATATGAATGAGTATACAAAAATTAAATATCAAGAATATCATGTATATAGCTCATTGAAATCGCCTACCCACATGCTCATATCAAAGGAATGATTATATAAGCATATACAAGGCACTATCACCCAACCAACCTCCCACTAGGGTGAAAGTTTTTCAAAAATAATAATTTGAAAATAGTTGAGTAGTTTGAATACACCAACTTGTGAAAAATAAAAGGACTAACTTTGAAAACTGGTTCAAAATATTTCAAACATGGAATCAATCATATACATCTCATGAAACATGCTAATTACACAAGAATCATAACTCAGATTATATAGCACATGCAAGCTTATGAACACAAAATCATGAGTAAATATAAAAATGAGTATACTAAATTCATGTTAATAACACATACAAAAAGATAAAACAAGACTAATGTGAAATTTCTTTTTAAGCTATGACATATAAAAAAATGATTTGTAAAGATATAAATACACAAATCATGAAAAAATTCTTTTTCTCAAACAAGATGTATAAATATCAAGATTAGTGGAAGCGATAAACTCAAAATATCAACATTTTCACCAACAAGACATCAAAGAAGTACATGTGATAATTATTCAAGATATATGTGAACTTTATTAAAACTAAAGCATACATATATATCCATACATAAATTAAGTTCACAATAGAGTATATGACATATAAGGTAAGTGACTCAAGGATACTACATGTATATTTCATAGTTTTAATAAGATTTACACATACTGAAGTAAAATCAATGAAAAACTTGCTTATAAAAGATCATGCATGTAACGCAAAAAAATGCAATATAAATCTAATATATGTATAAATGTAAGAATAATCAAAACTAGGACATACAAATACAATCAAATATGAATTAATACACAATGAAATAGAACATGTATTGCATGAATATTAAGTGTATCTCAAGAATTGTACATGTATAACATAAGTTTATCAAGATTTTCATCTAAACATATAAACGAAACATGCAATTCATAAATGCTAAAAACATGAAATGGAAGATAGAGCTAGTTACCAAAATCGATTGAACTAATATCCACTTCTCCAACACAAGGAATCCATGATAGAGATGCATCTATGGATATAGTTCATTAAGCTCTGATTGTATCCACTACCAAAGCACCAAGTCTCTCAAATTTTGTGAGAGTCCACACTTATAATTAATGTGAATTTTGGTACCCAAACTTTCTTGAATCCTTTGAGGTTAGTACCATTATGAACCCAAATAATTTTATTCAACACATTTAATTTATAAAAGCAAAATTTAGCTAAGTGACATTTGCGGCCACAATGTGAACAATGATACACGTTGGCATACTTTTGAGTATGATATGTTTGTGCATGTCGTGCAGTATGTGCATGAATACGTGAAGCTTATTATTTTTTTTTAAACAAGAATTCCTATGATTTATGGGTCAAAAGCACATTAGTTCAAGGTAGAACCTAAACAATCAATATTCTTTTCCAAAACAAAATTCTCATTTTCAACATTTGAGGAAGAAATAACATGAGCATGAGAAACAAAAATCTTTTCTTTTGAAGAAGAAAACTTTACTTTTTGAACCAAAATATTTTTCAAAGAATCTTTTTTCTTTAAAATCAAAATAATTTGGTTTTTTTAAATAATAATTTTCTTTCAAAATGAAATCAAGTTTTGAAGATAAAGCATCATTCTCTTTTAAAACAATCTCTTTTTCTTTGAAAACAAAATTAACATGAGTTTTTAAAGAATTTTTCTTTTAAACAAAATCTAATTTTGAAGACAAATAATCATTTTTCTTCTTTTGAAGTCACTTATTACTCTTTTAAAACAAGTTCAAACTTAAAAGATAAAGATTCATTTTCTTTCTTTAAATTCAAACTCTTATTTTTCAACAATTTATATTTTCGTAATAAATTCTCACAAAACATGGTATGCTCTTCATATAACATATGAGCATCATCATTGAAAATATTAGCACAATCATCGAGATCAGATTCTGAGTTTACCTCAAGGGAGTCATTTCCTTGGACCATAAAGTATGTTTGGTCAGAATCATCTTCACTTGATTCTCTCTCGAGCTCATTTCGAATGTGATCTTCAAGAGAGATTAATGTGTTTCACAATGCAAAAGCAGAATCACAATTAGCAATCTTAGAAAGATAATCATTGATAAGTATTTGCTTTAGTGCAATCATGGCTTGTACATTAGCCTCAAAATATTTGCCATTATCAATATATGATCTTTTAATGGTGGCAAGATAAACATGTAGTCCTAGTACTTTAAGATATGAACACATTCTAATTTTTCAAATTTCGATGTTGAAGCATCGAACATAGGTGGAACAAGATAATCCTTGAGTGTGTGTTAAAACAAGACTGTGTATTATAGAGATTAGCAAAACAAGAATCACTCCTCGGTGGTAAAAATCGAATATCAGGATCACTAACTCTGATATCACTTGAAACATCTAAAGGGAGTGAATAGGTGTATGCTAATCAATGTGAAAAATCAAAACTTATTAACAGTAATTCTACATAAGGATATGAAGACATAAACAAATTCAAAATCACAACCAAAAAAAGAAGCCATATACCCCGTGAAGGGCTCTGAACTTCTCCTCGTGATTCCTCTTAAATAAGAATTGAGGTGCGTAATTACTTTATTGAGATATAGAGTTCAAACGATATTATTTTGCAAGAATAATAACAAGTGTGTGTGTGTATAGTTGAGAAATGAAATAAATAAAAGAGAGTAAGAAAAATCAAATGCAAGCAAATCGTAAAGATAGAGGATTGTTATCGAGGTTCGAGTCACTTGCTCTACGTCCTCACATTCACCGCAATGAAGGATTTCACTATAATCGCTTTCGATCATAATTGAACTTGATTCCGCAAGATCACCCGGTGCCGCAACACCTACAAGATTTCTTACTCGTTTCCACAAGAACATAAACACACGAGCATACGAGCTCGATCGAGGCCACAACCTCTAACAACTCAATTAGAAAAAATGAACACTGATGATCAATACTCGATCACAAATAAAACGCTCTTACAATCTCAGTTATAGAATAAATAGAAATGAGAGCTCAAGTATAGGTGAGAGAAAACAGATATTGAGAATTGAAAAGTACTAAAAACTTTTATAAAAGATTTTAGATTTGAACACTTAAAAATATTTTTGAAAACTTGTTGCGAAAACTTGTTCTGAAAACTTGTAAAAACACTTTCTAGTCGCTCTTATTTATAGGAAAAGCCTAGAGATCAATTACCAGTTAATTCCAGTAATAAAACTTGTTAGGATTCATTAGAATCAAGAAATAGCTGTTGGAAATGAAGCTGGATAGGTTTGTTAGAAAACTAGCTGTTATAAGGTAAAACATGCAAATTTTGACTACTAGCTGTCGACAGCTATGTTTGGCGGCCGACAAGCCAAGTGGCCTGCACATAAGCGACTTCATACACATTTTTGAAGGTCAAAATGTTGGAATGTAGGAATAATTATATGAAGAATTTGTAGATATTTAAGTTATCTTTCTAATTAAATAAAATCATATGAATATGATATTGGCTTAGAAATATATGATCAAAATACTGAAGGATGTCAAACTAAAACTGTAAAAACTGTTTTCAGCATATAAGCTAATTTAACACTAATATTTGATAACTAAAATATTTGATTCTAGAAATGATTATATAGGAAGATATTGTATAGCTTTAAGTTATCTTTGTAATGCAACTTTAATCACATTGAACATAGATCGAAGTAAAATGTTATGGAAAAAATACTAGACATGTGTTAGTATAAAACAACTAGCTATCGATAGCAGCTGTGGAAAGACTGAGCTCACTGAGCTTTTGAAAGTGTTGTCGATAGCTCTAAAGGGGCTGTTGACAACTGAGACTCTCAATCCTGCGCACCCCTGTAACCTCAGTCTTAAAAAAATCAAAATAAATTCTTATAAGCTCTTCAAAAATAAGTTCATGTAAAAATGATATGGCACAAATATGTGTGATCAAAAAACTCACATATTGCAAGTATGTGAACTATTTTTGAGAAGTAGAAATTCAACCTTAAACACAAACTGTATTTTTCAAAAAATAAACTTTTAAATGTAAAATTATATTTTTTTTTCAAAACTAGAACAAATACAAAAACAAGCTATTGAAACTTAACTGAAGTCCAATGTGTATGGATAGAATCCAATACACGTGTAAATCAATGTAAACTTGTTTTTGATTAAATCTATTCATGAAACCAAAAACGAAAACAAAAAACTGGTTAAATTGAAAACCAAACAATTGTGTGTGTGTAAGCTTGAGCAATCAAAACTAATCTATTCTTTACAAGAATTCTAAACTCATAAACACAAGGCACAAGTCTTCTTATAGATCTTGTCTAAGTAAACTTGATTCAAACTCGATCTCATAGAGCTAGACTCCATCTTGAGTGTTTGATGTGATTTTTACGCTTGAACTCTTGAATCACATGTGTTAACTTCAAACTTAACTTTGAGTCTTTTAGTGAAACTAAATACTGACTAAGATCTTGATCAATATCTGAAACTTAAAAATCACAAGATCATTAGTACTATAATTACATGAGTTAGTCATCATCAAAACTAGAGTGATAGGCTTTTGACCAACATATGCGATGACGGGTCATGAACTGCTCAGCTTCATGGACGCCTACTCGGGATGCAACCAAATCAAGATGCATCCACCTGATGAAGATAAGATGACGTTTAATACCGATCATGGGATCTAGTTCTACAAGATGATGCCCTTCGAATTGAAGAAACCTTGAGCAACTTTCCAACGGATGGTCAACAAGATTTTCGAGGAGCAAAGCGGATGTACCATGGTAGTGTATGTCGATGACATGCTTGTCAAGAGCCTCCGGTGTGTCGACCACCTGTAACACTTAAGCTAGGCGTTCGATCACCTTTGGAAGTACAAGATCCGGCTCAATCCTGAGAAATGTCCTTCAGAGTAGCCTCCGAAAAGTTTAAGGGATATCTGGTCACCAGTGGGGTATCAAAGCCAACCCTGACCATATATCCGCCATCCTGAGTATGAAGTCCCCGACATGTGTCAAGGAGGTTCAGATGCTTAACGGACTCCTTACAGCCTTGAACGGTTGCTAAGCCGATCCACGAAGAAATGCCATTCTTCCAAGACATTAGGAAGATCGGAGCAGATTTCTGCTGGAATGAGGAATGCAAAGTCACGTTCCAAGACCTGAAGAAGTATCTGGCCTCTCCTCCTCTCCTATCAATGCATGTCACCAAGGGACACTATTCCTTTACCTTGCAGTATCAGAGTCTGTTGTAAGTGGAGCATTGATTTGGGAAGATGAATGTGTTCAAAATCCTGTATATTACGTCAGCAAGTCCTCGCTCAATGCCAAGACAAGATATCAGAGGATGGATAAGATCGTTCTTAGATGGTTCTTACTCTATTTGTCATCTCAAGAAAGCTGAAGCACTACTTTCAATTTTTTTAAGTCATCGTGTTGTTAATAAAGCACCTTCTGAAAAGCATTGTAGAGAATCCACAGGCCACAGGGAGAATAGCAAAGTACGCTAAGGAGTTGAAACCTTATGGCATCAAGTACAAGCCCAGATCAGCAATCAAATGCAGGTTTTGGCCAACTTCCTTGCTGAGTTCACTCCGAGACTATCGACACTGTTTAACCTTTTGGGTGGATAGGTCCTTAATGTGGATAGAGCGTCGAATAGCAAGGGTTCACGGATAAGGATCATCTTCACTACTCTGGAAGGATCCATAATTAAGTAGTCTTTCACCTTAGGCTTCCCTGCTACCAATAATGTGGCCGAGTATGAAGCCGTCATTATCGATCTCAAAATGACAGCGACCCTCGGAGTCATCGGACTCGAGGTCCACTGCGACTCACTACTGGTGGTGAGTTAAGTCAAAGGTACATTGCTAAGGACGAACGAATGATGACATACCTACAGTTCGTCCTCAGCCTAAAATCAAAATTTCTCCACTGTGACTTCAAGCAGATCTCTGGGTCAGAGAACAATCACACAGACTCTCTTGCTAATATGGGGTCGGTTGTTGAACACCAGTTTCGGAGGTAGATCCTTGTCGAATACATCATGAATCCAAGCATTCAGCAATTTGGGGGTGAGATGCTCCACCTAGACACCTCCCTGGGATGGAGAGACCCCATCATCGCCTACGTAAAGGATGGGGTACTGCCCAACGACAGAGCTAAAGCACAAAAACTTCAACAATTGGCCACAAGGTACATTCTTTTGGGAGATCTCCTGTATAAAAAATCCTACTCTAAGCTCCACTCCGACCCTTATCAAGGTGTTTCGGACAAGACAAAATAAAGAAGGTAATGCAGGAGATCTATGATGGCGACTATAAAAATCATGCAGGTGATTGATCCCTCACCCACAAAGCCATCAACCAGCGATATTTTGGCCCAAGATGTTCAGTGACGCTAAGGAGTACGTGAAGAAGTGTCCGCAATGCCAAAAGTTCTCTCCGTCCTCGAGCAAGCCAGGCGCAGATCTACACACACTCCAGAGCTCCTAACCTTTCATGTAATGGGGTCTGGATGTGGTATATCCTTTTCACCGAGCATAACCTCAATTTCAGTTCATACTAGTCGCAGTCGACTACTTCACCAAATTGATCAAAGCTGTGCCTCTCTCCGAAGTCACTGGGCACCAAGCTGTCAAGTTCTTATGTTAGAACATTATGTGTCACTTCAGCCTCCGTACACTATCATATATGATAACTGGTTGAACTTCACCAACAAAGAGATAGACACCTTGTGTGCCAAGTATAATATCGCTTACCGATTCTCTATGCCATACTACCTACAAGGTAGCACCATCCTCAACAGTCTATGAAAAAGCCTCGGTAAGGCTAAGGGCAAATGGGTCGAATAGTTTTTGGGAGCACTTTGCGTGTATCGGACCACCAAGCGCCCTCCTACGGGGAGATTCTATTTTCCCTAGCTTTTGGGATAGAGGCCATCATCTCCGTCGACGTCTACAGGCCAACACTGTGCATGAAAGTAGTTGGATGGGACCAGAATACTGTCGAGCTCCGGCTTGCACAAGATCATTCTAAAGAGAGGTGATGAGACCTACCAGCAAAAAATTAAGGTGGTCTATCACAAGAAGGTGAAGCTTCAGGAATTTCAAATTGGAGACCTCGTCCTGAAGCACGTCATCTGGAGCACTGAATAGAGATGTAGCAAAACTGGGGGCCAATTAAGAGGGACCTTATATCATGGTTACTAAAAGAGGCAAAGGATCCTATACCTTGGCAACCCAAGACGGGAAGATACTTGACAAACAATGAAATTTTTTTCATCTGAAACGATCCTACGTGTAAATTCCAAACTTATTCAATGAAAAGAATCACTAATGGGCACCATTCCCTCTCCATTCCGAGCATTGTTCTCCTCCATGCCAATAATAGTCACTCTAAAGCCTATATCAGGTCCTTACTCTGATGGTTAAGACCTACACGGAGGCTCTCCTGAAAGATGAAAACACTTCTAATGATCACTCTACAACCTATATCAGATCCTCACCCTGACTGCTAAGACTTACACAGAGGCTCTCTTGAAAGAAGAAAGCGCTCCCGATGGTTACTCTATAGCCTATATCGGGTCTTCATCCTGATGACTAAGACCTACATGGAGGCTCTCTTTAAAGATGAAAGCGCTCCTGACGGTCACTCTACAGCCTATATTGGGTCCTTACCCAGAAGGCTAAAACCTACATGGGGCTCTCTGAAAAGACGAAAGTGCTTCTGATCATCACCTACATCGTGGTCCTCACCCTGGCGGCTAATACCTACACAGGGGCTCTCTTGAAAGACAAAAGCGCTCCTGACGGCCACCTTGTAGCCTATATCAAGTCCTCACCCTAAGTCTAAGACCTATACGGGGGCTCTCTTGAAAGATGAAAGCGTCCTTGATGGTCACTCTACACCCTATATCAGGTCCTCCCCCTAACGGTTAAAACCTACACAGGGGCTCTCCTGAAAGATGAAAGTTCTCTTGACAGTCACTCTACAACCTATATCGGATCCTCATTCTGACGATTAAGACTTACATGGGGTCTCTCTTGAAAGACAAAGTACTCCTAACAGTCACTCTTTGGCCTATATTGGGTCCTCACCCTGATGGTGAGGACCTACACGAAGGTTCTCCTAAAAGACAAAAGTACTCCTGATTGTCACTCTACATCCTATATCAAGTCCTCACCCTGACGGCTAAGACCTACATGGAGGCTCTCTTAAAAGACAAAAGCGCTCATGATGGTCACCTATAGCCTATATCAGGTCCTCATCCTGATGGCTAAGACCTACACAGGGGCTTTCCTGTAAGACAGAAGCACCCTTGACGGTGACTCTATGGCCTACATTAGGTCCTCACCCTGATGGCTAAGACCTAAACGAAGGCTCTTCTAAATACAAAAGCACTCCTGATGGTCACCTGCAACCTATATCGGGTTCTCACCCTGATAGCTAACGCCTACGCGGAGATACCCCTGAAAGACGAAAGTCTCCCTAGCGGTTCTCCAACAAGCACATCGAATCTTTATCAATTCCATAGCTCCGGGATAGAAGTCATCTTGATAGCCTGTCCAGATGGCTCAAGTTGCCAACAACACCTAGTTGCTAATACAAAGCAACTCACTACAATCAACCAACAGATAGAGAGGGCAAGTCTTATTCATTCAACACAAAATATCATTACATCTCTAAGGGCACATACGCAATGGAATGGGGTTTCAAACTCCAAACACAGAAGCTCACCACCTACGCATCTCCCTCGAATCACTAGCACGAGATGAAGAATGAAGACTTGAGAGGTCATGACAAAGTTGACCAACTTCTCATTCTAGGTCTAGCTGGGAATCACGGAGATGCTGATTATCTCGTATCTCAGTATATAAAGCGGTCGAAAGCCGGTCCACTTCAGTCCTCAGTTTATGCATTAAGGACTCTAGCTGCTCAACTTCCTATTTATGTTCCCTGGCTTATTCCTTCTCTACCTCTAGCAAAGATCGAATTTCAGATAACTTGAGACATAAATCCTGGTTGGTTTTGTTCAAGTTAAGTTCCGAAAGTGCTTTTTTCATCTCTGACACCTCTCCTTCAAAGTCTTAGTCAGGAACTTGTTCTCTTCAGACTTTGTATGCAGTTCTTCTGTTTAAAAAAGTTATCTCTTCAAGACTCCTGAAAGGCATCACCCAGAGAACGAATGTTGTGCTTTAAACTACCCAGTTGTTATGCCTGCCTTATGGATTTATCGACCTATTCAGCCAGCTAGTAGCAAGCTCTCTAATCCTCGTTGAACCGTAGACCCGATCACGATACAATTGGCGAATGAGGTAGTCGTATACAGTGACTTTGACCCCAAAAGAGAGCCCTGACACTGAATGAATGTTACTCCTCTTCACGACTTCCCGCCTGCTCTGAAGGAAATTGAGCAAGGACCCTGGTTCATCATCAAGACCCAAGTCGGTCCCATCGTCTTAACTATCGGGACCATCTGTAATGGTCCCAATTTTCTAAAGTCCTCAATTAATATAACATTCATTTAAACCGACCGATTATCATAATCATTTTCAAATTCTTAAAAATTTCGGCAGCACCTCTTTTGTAAATAGTGGTCGGATATGATATCCAATATAAATATGATAATTTCGGCTAACATCAGCCTACTTATTCTCAATTCAATTACATAACTGAACTCAAAAATTATCCAGGCAGTCATAAAGATATTTTTGCTTGACATCGCCTACTTATGGAGAAACATAATAACATAAGCTCGAAAGTACCCATCTCGGCATTCATAGAAATTCAGAAATGATAAATTTCAACTTGTCATGATCATCACATTGATAATACACTCCTTGATATCACAAACTAATAAAAGTATCTCAATGCCAACTTGAAATGAAGCTACTACAACAGTTCTCTACATATATACAAGATTAACCATCCATCCCACAACCAACATGTATCATCTACAAGCACAATTGTTCTAGAAGTACAACATAATTAGATTAAAAAAAATAGATTGATTTAGAATGAACTCCGCGCAGCATAAACCGGACTCCTGCCTCAAAGCAGCCTGCAATATACCAGTATGAGGGGAGTGAACTCGACAGCTCAGTGAGTAGAGCAGGAATAAATCAGGGAATGATAATATATCAATGAGAAGTATGAATATTCAAGTAATAAGAGAAATCTGAAAGAGTAAGAAGGCAGAAAGAATCAAAGACATCCCATGGTTTAATAATCAGGACCATGGTCTCTAAAATCTTTGGACGATCCGACACTTATGGTCATAAATTCCCAATTTCTTTCTTTGATTTTCATCCTTCCATGTGATAAAATAAAATTAGTAATATGCAATCTTCTTTAACAGTATCATATTTAAAAATAAAAAAACACAAGTTGCTGGAGATGTGGAATTTACATGTTTCCTGGTACCTTTGGCCTAACTATATCTTTTTGACTGAAATAATTGAAGGGAAAACAGATCGCAAGCAGAGATTTGAAGGCATATGTTCTGAGTTACATATGCTGGAAAGAAAAGCCTATTTATGCTTCGTTGTCGAATAAGCTTTTAGTCCTACAAAATCAATTAATTACCTATTAGTTTCCAGTGATAATGGTAGTTGGGTGTTTTGAAAGAGAGAGCTGCCTGCCTGAATGAAAAGGTCAGTAGATTCCTTTTTACTGATAGTGTTAATTATTGCTGATTTCATGAGTAGAAGAACCCCAATTTTGCCGGTTCGGTTCATGTGTTTGAGCCACACGCACATATTATAAGAGGGTTAATCTCACGTTGACATGTGAAATTGACCCTCTTATAATATTATAACTTATAAGAGGTCTAACGACTTTAAAGTTTTATCTCTTTGAAACTCGATATCTTACCCACCTCATATGAATGGAATTCCAATTTTGAAGCAACAAAGGGATCATGTATTACCATTACACGTGTATCTAGGACTAAATTAATCTTCAGCCTAGCTGAAAGCCGAAGGCAAGACTTGACCCAAGTCCTGATGGAGCAGGGGAAAAAGAAAATGCAGCTGGATTGGGCTTGCTTTTAATTAAAATTAGGCTTGGGTTGGCTTTCAACCTAAAGCTAATTTTGTAAGGTGTGACTTGGATGAAGACACAGCCAACCAACAGATTAGATTATATGTATGAAAGCTTTTAAGTTGTTTCAACTTACAAAATTTGATTTAAATGTCATTCAAAAATATGAAATATATTTGTATAAGTTTCAATAGACATAAAATCAAAGTAAATAGATTCAAATCAATATTTTAAATTTAGTTTCAAAGTTTTTGGACGTTTTAACTAAACTTGAGAGAAATCATACTTAGATTCAAATCAAAATGTATAGGCGCAAATATGAATATGCATTCTAGTGCCAAATTAACTTCTTGCCTTAGTTTTTCTTGCCTCACATAATATTCTTAAATATATATAGCAATTTTTGGTTTATCACTCTATGTCCAATTGATTTGACTTGATAAATTGAATATATTGAGTTAGATATTTGTCACCACCTCTTTTATATAATTTTGCAATTTAAGCTCTGATCCATCCATCCTCCATCCAAGTGATTTAACCTAAATCAAAACAAAAAGACTAGAATATGAGTTGTTAGAGCATAAGCAGCTTAATAAGTGGTTATCATCAAGCTAAGAACACAATAGGGCTAACAATCTCTCCCTTGGTAATGACAACTCACAAAGATACATAAAAATATAATTTAGTGTCAATCTCAAGGGTCCCCCTACATATATAAATCAAAAATAAATACAGAAGGAGTTTTAAAACTCTATTGCATATATGTACTGGTACATGGTGCACGAGAGATATATTACCAATAAAAGCTCAAAAACTTGTATTACAAGAAGATATCACAAAAATCTGTGTGTGTATCATAAATAAAGATATATCAAATGTTACAAAAAAATATGCACAAGCTTACAAAAAAACATCAAATCAAACATATAAAGCATATACAAATTTTGCAAAAATTCAAATTATGCAAAATATGCACAAGCATGCACACACACGCACAAACCCATAAAACACATATATTGTTGGGTTTTGGGTCGAACAAATAGTCCCACATCGGCTAGACGTGGGGATGGTCTTGGGTTTATAAGGATTTGGGCAACTCCACCTAACAGGCTAGTCTTTTGGGATGGTGTCCCGAGTTCTTCAATTGGTATCAGAGCCATGCCCCGAGCTTAGTCGTGTGTGTGGGTGATGTTCGACGATGTAGATCCCCCAATGGTGCAAAAGCGCAATGGGCCTGCCCACCCAACTGGCGCAAAAAGGTGTAATAAGGCCCCTGTGAAGCTAATGTTTGACTCTCGAGAAATTTGGCAGTCTCCCCACGCAGTGAAGAGTTGGATCTCGATGGAGCATTTGATCTTCCGGTGTGAAGATAGTTGAGCTTGCAGGGAGACTCTTTGTTCGAGGGGGGGATTGTTGGGATTTGGATCGAACAAATAGTTCCATATCGGCTAGACGTGGGGATGGTCTTGGGTTTATAAGGATTTGGGCAACTCCACCTAACAGGCTAATCTTTTGAGATGGTGTCCCAAGTTCTTCAATTGGTATCAGAGTCATGCCCCAAACTTAGTCGTGTGTGTGGGTGATGTTCGATGATGTAGATCCCCCAATGGCGCAAAGGCACAATGGGCCTGCCCACCCCAATGGCGCAAAGGCGCAATAGGCCCCTGTGAAGCTAATGTTGGACTCTCGAGAAATTTGACAGTGGTGCTCCTTTGCAATGGGCGTGCCGGCTACCACGCGGTGTAGAGGAGTGACCGACTGCAGTACTTCACATAAGGCGTGCCGTAGCCTCACGCAGTGAAGAGTTGGATCTCGATGGAGCATTTTGAGCTTGCAGGGAGACTCTTTGTTCGAGGGGGGATTGTTGGGATTTGGGTCGAACAAATAGTCTCACATCGGCTAGACGTGGGGATGGTCTTGGGTTTATAAGGATTTGAGAAACTCCACCTAACAGTCTAGTCTTTTGGGATGGAGCCCCGAGTACTTCATGTCCAATATAGCCTCAGCTACACCATCAGAAGGAAATGCCACTACGAACACAAATAGGGATGTAAACAGTTAGGATACGGGTCGGATATGGATTTTACCATACTATCCATATTTGGTAAAAATGGATACAGATATAAATCAGATATACAAACAAATATTAAAAAATACCCAAATCTCTCTCATCAAGGTGCTTTTTAAGAAAGAGAAAAGTTCGATTTTTTGCATAAATTAAGCAGACGAAGCCACAATAGAATCATTATATACTTTGATTTTACTATCTTGTTTGAGTTACTTAATTTGCATGCATAAATAGATATAGAATTATGAGCGAGAGTAAATAAATATAATTGGATTAAATTAAAGTGGATATCCATATCCTTATCTGAAGAAAATCCAATATCAATATCCATATCCGTATCCAAGCGGATATGGATATTTCGATATCCATATCCGTATCCTACAGGATACAGATAATCTGAATCCGTTTACATCCCTTAACACATAACATGGTCGCTTTCTTAATATTTAGAGAAAGACAAAAATATCTACAATCACTATTAGACGAATAAGAGAATAACAAAGGAAGAATATCAAAGAAGGTTGATGATCAACTAAGAAATCCTAGCCAGCAAATACAATCAATATATGGTATTTGTCAGGGACTTCTGTCCTAAAAATCCTAGATAAAATTGACTTTACTCCAGCACATCCCTGAAAAGAATTGAATCTGATACTAACTACCAGCAATATATCACAGCCTTGGGAAGAGTACAGTCAAGTGTTCCATGAGCATCATGTATTTTTTATTCCTTTTTTTTGCGGATTAACAGGGGAACCAGTAGACTCTCCAAACTCTCTCCCTTGCTGCAAGCAGATGGATTCAACTCATGCAAGTGAGCCGCACACACATATAAGAGGAGGGGCAATCCCGCATTGACACGTGGAATTAATATCTTATAATTTCTTATAATATGTGTGAGGCCCACACACAATAACATATTATAAGAGGCCCTCTTATTGTATGTGTGTGGCTCACACGCATGAACTGAACCCATGGGCCCATTTACTAATCTCCATAAGCTCTCTCCCCTCTTCTCTCCTCGTCTAGGAGCACCAGCATGATGTTCATAGAACACTGGATACGTGTCCCGAACATCACTTCGGATACTGCCGAGAGATCGATGCTTGATGGAGTACATGGTGCTATCTAACAGTGTGGTAATGGTCTGCCGTATTCATCCCACGAGAAAGCTCCTTTTCCCAAAGGGTAGGGGGCTGTCATTAGAATATATGTGACATCTGTTTCTGAAACTGTAGCTACAAATATATAACCATAGAAACGGATAAGGAAGCTAGTTATATTCTCAACAGAAGGCAGCACCAAGCCCCATCAACCTACAAGAATATGAATATGTGGTCCCTGTGTAATTGGCATCTAGGACCATACACGCAACAAAACGAGAGCATTCATTTGTTTTACCAAGTGCATGCACTGTAGTTGAATTCCTCTCTCAATAATTAGTATTTTCTTTTCTTTGATCTATAAATATCAAACCACAACTGTCTTTCTGATTAACAAGCAAACCGATCATCTTCACATCCCACTTTGACAACTATTTCATCCTTTAATATGCCTCATATGTGCATTCCCGGCCGCCCGCATTGCATATGTCATGATCCCCAGGGCAAGAAGTCGATGACCAGAGAGGAGTTCAAGGAATGGCTCAAAAGTATTGATAGCAATGGTGATGGGTGCATCAGCAAGGACGAGCTTCGTGCTGCGCTGAAAGGTCTCGGGATGAGCTTCACCAGCTGGAAGGCTTGGAGAGCAATGGTCCATGCTGACCTGGACCGAAACAATTCAATCGAGGGCGAGCAGGAGATAGAGGAGCTCATCAAGTATGCGCAGAACCACTGGGGTATTACTGTTATTTAAGAGTTAGGATCCAGGAACTATATTAGTGTCGGCTTCCTTTTTTTTAAGTAAGAAATTAGCCTGGAAGGCAAAGTTATCTATGCGTGTGTACAGTAAGATGTGTAGGTTTTCTTACTTTTGTGCAGGCAAGAGCATGGAGGTAGTTATTTAGGCATGCCCATATGCACCGTTGTACTAGTTTTATATATGTACAATGCTATTGCTAGCTGCATATGTAGTGAAGTACCAGCTATATATTTTGCAGGTAAGTTTCTAGCAATATTTTTTTTGCAGTTACATGGCTTCTGCCGCTGCCTTGTTGACAATATTCTCAAGATCATTTGAATCCGTAGAGAGAGAGATAATCACTTGGTGATGTGGATCTTATTCAGCCTAGCCATTTGAAATTTTGATCCTCTTTTGAGATTTTCACCATCTTGGCTTCAAATCTCTCCCATGAAAATTCTGCAAATTAAAACTGGATCAGACTTGCCGGTGCTTTTGACTACCAAGTCAACATGTAGTTTTTTTTCTCAAGAGTAATGAGATTTGGATAGAACCAACGATAGGAATAAAAGGTTCTAAACACCGCCCCTCTATTTATTATAGGAATGTAGTAGTCATACTCGTTTTGCTAGGCTGATCGATCATTGTCAGTAAGGATATGTCGAACAAAATCTTTTCAACTTGCTAGGGTGATCAAACAAGGTAGATGTTAGAATATGTACCCTTGTACTCATCACTAGGAATGCTATGCATACATGCTCATGTCAATAGCCGAATAAATATACTGCACAAGGATTAGGTCTTATATACTTCGTTGTACTTTAATGTACTAAAAGGTCTTGTGCAATATAATCTACCACACATAAAAAACATACAACTCTTGTCTTCTGATTTGCGCTAAGGGTCTATTTGTTTGTCGTAATTTGTAAGTTGTAATTGTTACAGTTGTAAATGAGTTACAAGCATGTAAGTTTTACTGTATTTGATTGGTAATATAAAGTTGTAAGTGGGAAAGTGTATTGTGTTTTATGGTATTTGGTTGTCGTAATGTGTAAGTCGTAAGTGAAAAAGTTAACCACAAAATTAACTATTTGGTGATTTAAAAAATTTAAATATTGCAAATAAATGCTAAAAATTCTATATATTAAAAAAAATATTATTAATATAAAAATAATACAGATTTGCATGACCACAAATTAATTGTAAGTGGGTTATAAGTGAGTGATAATTGGGTTGCATGTGAGTGGTAGTTAGGTTGCATTATCTTTTACGAATCACGGTCTAAACAAACACCGTAATTGTAATTGGGTTGTAAGTCATTTACAAATTACGGCCTTTTACAGCTTTTTACGCGTAACAAACAGCCCCTAGGTAACGAATAGATGACTTATACATTGGACCCCTTTAGTAATATAAAGTAATGGAGGGGATCCGAATCTAGTCCACCGATACGTGTTTGTTGCCAGTCGATCAGTTAAATATTGGAGATTAAGAAGCTATGACGAAGCCATATCAAGGCCAAGTAGAGGCTATTAGATTCATATGGATTATCAAGTAAGGAGTTAGCAAGTTAGTGGGTAGTAGCTAATTGCCATGAGAGAAAATTAGCTAAGCATGTAAAAGAGTTAGAGAGAAGAAAACAATGAGAGATAAAGAGAGAAACTTTCATAGAGTGTAAACTTCCATTACAAGCACTCTTGCTTTCATTCTATGCAATGGTCTCTTCCTTATTAAATGATCTAAAAGAAATGAAAAATACAAAAAAGGAGGAAGAAGAACAACTAACCTAAACTACCCTAAAAACTACATACATGAAAAAGAAACAACCCTAAAACTCTCCTCAAAACTCTTTCCCCCGAGCTATGAAAATCTCAGGATATTTATAGGCAAAAGGGGGCACTAGGGAGAGTGTAGGAGCCGCAGAAATCAAGCCAGGCCTAGTTTTTGCGACCGTACTGGCGCCGCGCACGGCGCCTTCTGGCATGTGCAGTTGGTTTGTCCCCTGTCGATTGTAACCCCTAGTTTTTAGATATGGGCATCTGGTTTGACAAAACCATCTTCCAAATTCAATGGTTATATAAGTAGGCTTTAAATCACCAAATAAATGGGATTTTGGGCTTCTTCTTCATTTCATACCATGAACCTAGAAACATACAAGAGAGGTGCTATTAACAGAATTAAATATTGAATAAATGTGACGATGTAGTATAAAATATGCATATTTAGAGACTAATCACACCCCCACACTTATCTTTTCCTCATTCTGAGGAAAACAGAAAAACTAAGAAAGTTATTACACTACTTTCATTGGTGACGCGATTGCACTGAGTATGTGCAATAAGCCTTTAAACCTCTTGGTTTTTCCTAGAGAGAAAGTTTTGTCTCTTGAGGGTTTTCAGCGGATTACACCCACAAAATTCATAAAGAAATAAATCAAATGTTAGTATTTTGAAAATGTATTTTGAAATATAGAAAAGTGTTGAAACATTTTTGCGAAAGTTTAAGGGATCCAAAGTCATAGGTTAACCGAAAATTCTTCTTCTTTAAACTAAGTCTAAATGCAAAATCTTGTTATAAATTAAATATAAGAATTTAAAATTCTATCGATTCTTTGAAATTTCATAAAACTCTTATAAAAATATGCACTTTGTGAACTGTGAAGTTTTTTGGATATTAACTCTAACTTTCATGTCATTTATTTGTATATATTTATTTTTTCTTCTTAGTTTTCTTAGGCTTTCTTATTTGTTTGACGCGGAAAAGGGGTGGCTGGCGTAACGTTTCCTTGGATCAGATGAAAAATTACAGCCGGCTTAATCTTCCGGTTACAAGGGAGGGAGAATATTGAATCTTGAATTCCCCCTTTGTTTAGTGCTGGGTTCTTCGGTGGCGGTGGAGAGTGAATCTTGTTCTCCGTTGACCAGATGACCGTTCTGGACCGTCGAGGGATCTTCTCCTTGGCAGGTAGAGGGAGTAACTCAGCTCCGTCTACCAAAACTCTAGAAGAGGAGGTAGGCGAAGAGCGGCTAGTACTCAGTAAGCTCGCTGAAAGGTCTTCTCTCTCTCTGTCGATGATCTCTCCTTTTTTTTTTCAGAATCTCTCCCTTGCCCGATAATCGTCCTCCTCCTTCAATAGTGACGGGACTATTTATAGGGTTTTTAGGGGGTGATCGTGCCCCTAAAAGTGCTCCACGATGAGGGCCAACTTCCCCGCTACATGGGCGGTGGATGGCGCCATAATCGGGATGGTTACAACCAAGGTGGGGGCACCTTGTTGCTGAGACGCGGGCATTGAGCCAACGCGCCTTGATGCTGAGACGCGGGCGTTGAGCCAACGCGCCTTGATGCTGAGACGCGGGCGTTGAGCCAACGCGCCTTGATGCTGAGACGCGGGGCTTCGGGCCGACGCGCCTTGTTGCTGAGACGCGGGCTTCGGGCCGACGCGCCTTGATGCTGAGACGCGGGGCTTCGGGCCGACGCGCCTTGATGCTGGAACTCTGCTTTCTTAGTAGCTTGTCTGTTGGATATTTTTAGACAGCCTACAGAACCCCCTCCAAAGTTTTCGATATTCCACAGTTAAATGGGATGGATTTCGGAATACTTTGGATTTTAGCCGCGTTCGCCTTTATGACTGGACTATTAATGCTCCGGGTTTGATCTTATCTGGAGTTGGCCTTTGTGAGTGTACTGTTGAACTCTTTGAAGCCATCAGAGTTGATCGTGTTGAGTGTCTAGATACACAGTCTAAACCTCCCCGATCGCTTTTAGTCTGTCACGAGTGCGCTTTTGACCAGGAGTGGTTGGCCTTTTGCTTGTGCCAGTGTACTGTTGAACTGATTTGCAGAAGCCGAACGCAGGTTCTTTTTGAAAAGCAGAGACTGCCTTAAAGACGCGACTGCCATGGGGTGCGTCTTTTTGGTGATAGGAACGCGACTAATATTCCATGAGGTAGACGCGATGTTTAGCCTGCTTGGGAGGACGCGAATTTTAGAGAGACGCGTCTTTTGGATGCAGACGCGATTTTCTAGACACAACGCGACTTTCTGGGTGCATTTATGGTGATGTTGACGGGGCATGTCCATCGGAGAGGCGCGTTCTTTGGGCGCGAATCTGTGCCATGTCATGATTACGCCGCCAGCTGGCCTGGGGAACCGGAGAGGTTTTCTCCGTTAGGCGCGCGGATTTCCCGGTTCATTAAATGAACTGCTCCACGTGTCGAATGATGACTCGCGGCGGGGTCACGACGCATGATCTTCTCTGTTCAGAAATGATTTGGTGTACACGCGTCACGTGGCGACTCGCTGCGGCGTCTATCGGGCCACACGCCGCGTATCTTCACGAATCTTTGTGCCTATAAAAGGCCACAGTTAGAGAGATTTGTCTTCTTCTCCGAACGCGCTTACTCAGAGATTTGAGAGAGTTCTTCTTCTCCATTACTGCTCATCTTCTTCATTGACCTCTGATCACCAATGGCACCAAAGGCCAAGCCGACCGCGTCGTCCTCCAAGGCGACCATTGCCGAGGCCCAAGGGGGCGCTTCCTCCGTGCAGGATGTTTTCCGAGGTAAAGATGCCATTTTGGCTAAGCTTCACCGTTACTGGAAGTTTTTAGAGAACCCTAAAAAAACTCTTAACACAGAATATGAACCGGTTTGATTCTCAGACGCAGTCTCGGACGCGGTCTTTGAGTTGATAACCGAGGCGCGGGTTTGATGACCCAACGCCAGTGAACTCTGCAATTCGGGTCCTTCACTTGGAAATTTTCTAACTGTGAAGGATCTGGACGCGGTCTTGGTTTGCAGAACGCGGATTTGATCCTTGCGTTCTGTGCCACTTGACGCGGATTTGCAGGTCTGGACGCGGGTTTTGATAACTTCTGCGTCCAGTATCTCTTCTGCGTTTGGACGCAGATTCGCAGGTCTGGACGCGAATTTTGATAATTCCTGCGTTCAGTTTCTCTTCTGCGTTTGGGTCATGAACACTTAGCATTTTTCCTTGCTTTTAATGAAGTATCTAAGTGTCTTTTTCTTTTGCAGTGCGACATATTCCCGGCTCGCTCGCCAAGACACGCCACTTTGGTCATGTAGGAGGCGCCGACCGGGGCTTGACCTTCGTGCAAAGAATGAGTGTCCCAGTGACTGCTGACCAGTCGCCAGATCGCAGGGAGAGGCTCTCCAATGTTGACAGGAGAACCTTCCGGGCGCTTATGACCGATGCCGTATTCAAAACGGATGATGGTGTCAGGCTGGAGAAGCCTGCCTTCTTCTTCGGGGATCACGTCCATGACGACGGCCGTCGCGTGTCGGAAGGAACTTACAAATGGCTCCGTCAGATAAAGGGCGGAAGATTCTTTCTTCCGGATATGGAGAGGATGTTCCCGTTGTCCTACTTCCAACACATGTCCATCCCTCGGAAGATGGAATGGGACATTTCTCAATATGTCCCCGAAATCACCCTTGGTGACTTTGACTTCCAGAAGGTAAACCGTTATGATAGTCATGACAGGTCAGCCGTCGGCCTATTCCCTGCGTCGCGCAAGTCCGATGTTCCGGTCGGGGAGATACCACAGCTTGCCGCTACCTTCCTTAACTCGTTTATGGAAGCGGAGGGTGACTATCCTACCGAGTTCCGTGCGCATGGGTGGATCCATTCTACGGGGAATATTTGGTGGGGCAGAATGGTGGGTTTCGTCCTTACCGAGCTCGGGGATCTGCTAGAGCGTGTGGGACTATACCCAGCAATCAGGGCCGTGCAGTGGGGTATCCCACCAAGCTCTCATAATTTCTTCGGAGTCCTGGAGCGATATAACTCTCTGACGGGGACATTCTTCACCCCGGTTGGAGAGATGGGCCTGGCACTGCACGAGCTGCATGAAGTCTCGGGGCTGGCGTCAGGGGACATTCCTTATGAGGAGTATGTCCCTACCACTAAGGAGCTCCACTTTTTGAAGGAGGAGTTTCCCGTCATATATGAGACCTACTGGGAAGTGCTATGTCACTTCCACATTTGCGGTCAGATAACCAAATGGCGGTCGCAGGGAGTCAAGCAACTGTCTTGGGCCAGTTACTTGTTCAATAATGTCAACACCAAAGACCATCGGATAACCCGATTGGATCCCAGCTCTGACAGGGAGATTGAAGACAGGATCGACCAGGCTCCTGACAGTTTTTACACCACGGAGTCGAATGAGGACGGTTTTGACCCTGACTTGGTTTTTGAGAGCTTTCACCATCAAGCCCGGACCCCTATCTCCGATCGGGCGCTGTTGGCGGGCTTTCTGATGCTGTGGCTGAAGCGCTGTGTGGTGCCCACGCTGCCGCATGAAGTTATTGTTGCCGACGTGGTATACCCGGCGGTGCTCCTGGCTCATGGCAGCCCCGTATCCCTTCTTCCGGCCGTAGCGGCTGGCATTCAGAGCGGGCTGCGGGCGTTAACCAAAAGTTTCTGCGAACCCCCGAAAACTGTTGATTCCCATGGAAAGCCATATGTTGACTCAGAGGGGAATCCAATGGTGAAGCGTCCCAACCCTCGGATCGAGCTGCCTTACACGTACCTCATGGCTTGGTATGTGATGCACTGCCCTTCCTTGATGACGGCGGCGCGTGGGGGTGCGGGTCATGTCCCATTTGTGCAGCGGCTGGAACGTTCGGAATGGTGTGACGCCTACATCTATTATATTCGGAAGCGTCTATCAATCGCCACGAATTACCAGCTCAATCGCTGCTCACCAGAGATTCCTGGTGTAGCTCTCGGGGAGCTGTCTGCTGATGTTGCTGGCCGGGATGGCTTCTCGCAACTGTCTGCGGGACTCTTCTGGTGGTTGATCAACATCCGGCCAGGATATGTGCTGTTCCAGCAAGGGACTTCATGCACTATTGAGCCGTATATGCCGAGTAGCTTCGCCCGACAGTTCGGCTACGATCAACTCTACGTCGGTAATCCCAATACTCAACTTGCCTTCGAAGGTAATCTGTTTGAAGGTGCTCGGGCCTGGTACTACAGTGTGGCCGGAGGGACGGGAGCAACATTCCGTCTTCCTATCGAGGGGCCCAAGTGCCGTACGAGCTTCAGTTTCTGCACTTGGTACTCCCAAGCCAACCAGACACCAGATTTTGTTCCGGAGTTCTCATGCATTGAGAGCATCAATGCAGATCTCGAGGCGAGGTCGGAGTCTGGTAAACAGATGAAACCCATCAACCAGTACCTGAAGGCTCAGAAGGAGGTTGGGAGACGATCGAGGAGGGAGCCCCCAGCAGTGAGGGCGGAGCCGCGACCGGCAAGGGCAGAGCCACGAGCGACAAGGGCGGAGCCACCAGCCACGAGGGAGGAGCCGCGGGCAAGGAGGTCTAAGCAGTTGGCGAGCAAGCGTCGTCGACGCTCTGCTTCTATTGCTGAGCCTGTCCCAAAGAAGGTTCAGAGGGACTTAACAGCTGAAGTCTCTCAATCCGGAGACATCTCTGCTGGAGTTGAGGTTCCTCCTGAAGACGTCCCTGTTAGAGTTGAGGAACCGCCAAAAGATGAAGATTTCCCAAGCTTGGTCCGTGCTCCTAGGTCGCGCAGCAAGACCGTGGAGGAAGGGGAGCTTGTTGACGAGTCCACCGCCGCCGAAGAGGACGAGTCACTGGAGGTCGACATAATGACTGGAGGGGATGTTGAGATTGCAGGCATCTCAGCTCAACCCGAGCCTTCTTCTGCTCATGAAGGGAGAGGTGAGGTACGGCAGCCGGGGTCTCCTAGCGTCTTCATTTCTAGTCCTAGGGCAGTTGACCCTAGTCCTACCACTGGGGTGATCGGAGGTAAGGCTCCTGTTGCGGAGCTTCCTCGCGTTGCGCTGTCGTCTTCTTCGTTATCGGGGGAAAGCGCCTTTGAAGACGAGGTCGACTATGGCGATGAACCCGCTCTTCCTGATCAGAGCAAATTCTTCCACATCTCGGAGGCGGAAATATATGGGGGCGAGCCATCGACTGCACCATCGCTGGCAATTATCCCTGCTGAAGGTACTCTTTCCATCTTCCGTCCTAATTTCTCTTTATATATTTGAAGAGGATGTTCTAACATTCTTCTCTTATGTTGCAGGGTCGGCCGAAGATGCTGAGGCTACAACCTCCTCGCATATTGAGGAGATGGTGGTAGAGTTGACCCGGCCCGAGGGGATTGAGGTCTCGACTGCTGAGATACCCTCAAAGGGGGCAGCTGTTGAAACTGAGGAGCCTTCCACTCTGCCAGAAGAGGAAGCAACCACTAAGGCTGAGGAGGCTCTCACTCTGCCGGGCGAGGAGGTTACTGCTGAAGCCGGGGAGAATTCTACCCCACAGGATTCGATACCTCTGGACCTCCAACTAGGTAAGGCAGCTCTGACGTTTTAAATGTTTCGCTTTTCCATCATTGTGGCTGACGCTGCGATAACTTGCAGAGAGGACTGAGGGGGCTCAGGTGGAGAGTCCGATGGTTGGTACTCTTCCAGAAGGCCATACAGCTCAAGTCGCGGTGGAGGTTTCTGAGGAGGTCGTGCTTACTACTCCCTCATTGGTCGTGGAGGCTCCTGTAGAGGTAGTACCTCCGGAAGCGTCAGCGGCCGGTCTAGCTCTTGCCGTCTCGACGGCTAGCACGACTCTTGTGCGAGAAGATCCGTCTTATATCCCCTATCCTGTGACAGAAAAGGGGTCGGGAAGCTTCCTAGGTGGTGAAGACATGGGGGAACTGGCACGTCAGATGGTGCAGCAATTCTTCGCTTCGATGGGATCATGTATTGATCTCATCTTACGTGGAAACAGCTCGTTCCAATTTGCCCAGACGCTTCTTAAAAATCTGGCCGTGAACGTCGAATTAACCGGAGGCCCTTCACTTGCCAAGGCGTGTCTGCGGGTGGTAGAGCAACTGGGAGACTACCTGCAGGAGCTGGAGTCTTTGGAAGATGCTGGCTCTTTTAGTGAGGCCCAGGCCACCCTGACTAGGCTCCTAGCTGCTCAAGAACGAGAGCGACAGGAAGCGGAGGCACAAATCGCTGCAGAGATCCGCAACCTCGAATATTCCCAGGCTGAATGTCAGAAACTAGCTGGCGATTCAAGGGAATCCGAGTTTGTCATGCAGAGCACAGAGCAAGTCATCATCAGGGCTCGGGACACCATTACCAAGGCAGAAGTTGTGCTTGCGCTCAATGAGGAAAAGCTTGCTACCATCAAAAAGCAGCTAGAGGGGCAACAAGCTGCTAAGGCGCGAGCTGAAGAGAGTCTGTCTCTACATTCTTCCAGGGTGGAATCTCTGCGAGCGCAGCTGGCCGCAAGAAATTTCTTATCCGAAGAGGAGCTGCGGGACCGGGCTATTATGGAAGCTGAAAGGACGCGTCAACACGAGATTCACCGCCTTAGGGAACAAATCCGTACCTTGGCGAACCAGGATATTTAGCCTTCTTTTCTTTTCCCCCTTTTTTGTAAAGAAGAGGACACTCTGTTTAGAGTGTTTGTATCCACTTTTACTGTTTATAATAAAAGTTTGAAAAATTTTGCTCCATCTTCTTTGCTCAGCTGTAGGCGAATCCAACTCCTTGGTAACTAGCTGTGAATATTAAACTTAGGTAAGACTAAGTTCTGTTAATGAAACGCGGCCTTGACTCTGAGTCTTCTTAATGAGACGCGGCATTGATCCATAAAGTGAGACGCGGTCGTCAGTGCATAGGAACTTAGATTTTACTAAGTCCTTTTGATGAGACGCAGCGTCGATCACAGAGTGAGACGCGGTCATCATGATGAGACGCAGCATTGATCCATAGAGTGAGACGCGGTCGTCAGTCCATGGAGTGAGACGCACCGTCAATCACAGAGTGAAACGCGACTCTGAATAACGCGAATCTGTCTTGCTAAGAAAGACGCGGATCGAGCAGACACGGGATACGCAGCCTTGTCTGCTGAAGAGACGCGACTTTCCCATCTGCGTTCAATGCAGCCAGACTTGAAAGATTTTAGGAGATCTTTGAACGTCAAGTCTTCACTGTCGATTGGGGTTCCGGGTCATCCGTTGCTTCCCAAGGCAATTGTCCACGCGTCGGCCTCTCAATGGATTTAGGCGTTAATGCTCTTGCATGCAGAACCGACGCTGGCGGTTGAAAAACCGGCGCATTTTGGCGGTTTCCAAAGCAGCGTTCCACGCGTCCGTTTTTGATTGGGCTTTGACAGTTGTGCGCGACGGTTCCGATTGATGCCCCATTAATGACAGTTATTAGGGACTGCCTATAAATAGAGTGCACCCTCTCCCTCTTCAACAATCCAACTTAGACTGTTTTCATTTGTTTTGCTCCGAGAGAAGTCTCGCCTTGAGTTATCTTTCAGAGAACCGTCTTCATGGGTGAAGGTGACCCCGTGGATGAAGATGACCCAGAGCTCTCATGCCTCTGTTTGGTCTCTTCAGAAGGAATCCTCTCTCATGTCATCTTGCGCACCCGCGTTTGGATGCAGAGAGGCCAACTCTGGACAGAGGTTTCTGCTGGTATGTCACCCCGATGATGTCCATAGCCTGTATTTTGGCATAGGCATCTGAATGAAATTCTGGTGCATTCCTACTCTGGAATTTGTGCTGGTGACTTGAACTTTTCTGAACGCGGGCTCTTGACGCTGGCTTTGCTCGTGGCTATTGCCTTAGCGCGTTTCAGACCTGAATCTTGCAACTCCTGTTCACCCAGCAGGGAGATGGCAATTTTCGGCGTTTGAAGTTTTTCGCGTCTAGTACATTAGACGCGGGTGCAAACTGAGGCCGCGTTTGAATCCTGTGCGTGGCACAGTTTTGACTCGCGTTTGTTTCTGCCGACGCGGTGGTTTGACCGTGCGGGTTGTTCCCGCGTCTGAAGTCTTCAATGACTGCCGCGTCTGTCACTTAGTTTTCTTTGTTAAAGTATACTAAGTTTCAGATTTCTAACTCTCTTGTTTATTCTTTGCAGGTAGGCTTGATCGTCCTTTTTCAGGTTCGCTGGGCCCCGGAAAGAATATATCGGCTGGCGAACTTGCTCAATATTCGTTTGTAAGAGAGTAAATTATGGTCCTCGTCGTTTGTAAGAGAGTAAATTATATCTCTGACGAGGACCCAAATCTCGCCAAGGTCTCTTCAGATCTCCTGCACCACTCTTGCCTGATGGCAAGAGATGGTCAGGGTATGCATGACGGCGATGAGGTTCCGGCGGTTGTGGTGGCGGAGAGGATTCTCTTCCTCTCCCATCCCAGAAGTGACATCAAGGACAGTCCATGTCTTGCGGGGGAAAGATCAACTCTTGAACGAAGGGTTGCAGGCTCTTCTGTTGCCACCGGACCTCAAGAACACCATTGCTCCTGGCTTAGTCAGCTAGGGCGCTTTCGAAGTTGGCGTCGCGCATCAAAGTGCAATCGGTTCCAACAGTCGCCACAATTTGGCACTTCTTCAGACATCATGCACTTAGGATCAGATGCGGCTTCAAGGAGTGAGTACGGCCTCAGAGAGAGAGAGGGACTTCTTTGTACTCCTTAATTGTAACACTCAATCTTATTGTATAAGAGAGCGTTTTGTATCACTTTCATGTGTTTGGATATGAATAAAAGTGACACTTTTCCTTTTGCCTCTTCATTGTCTTGAATGTTTTGTTTTAGAAGCAAAAGAATGATTTTGGTGGACCTGCCACTTTGTAAAAGAAAGTGACAGGGGGAATGCGTACTCCCAGAGAAGGTGAACTTTTGTCAAGTGTCTGGGATTGACTTGATTCAAGGTCAGCTGGGGAATTTGATAAAACATTATCAGCGGTGTAATGTTAACCTAACAATGTCTTTAGGTGGACCTGTTATTCTGTTGAAGAGAATAACAAGTGAAACTAGACCCGCGAGGAATCTGGTAAAGCTTTTACCGTTAGAGGTGTGATATTAACTTAACGGGTTGGAGATAGTCTTGTCAGAAGTGTGGTGTTAACTCGACAAGGATGTGAGTCAGAGGTGTGATATTAACTTAACTCAGAATGTCACTGTCATAGGTGTAATGTTTAACTAAACAGTGAGGTAATGCTAGAGGTGTGATGTTGAACTTAGCATTGGTCATCTCGACTTAGACGAAGAAGTCGAGGAAAGGTCATGGCCATAGGTGTATTGTTGAACTTAGCGATGACTCGGATGCTAGAAGTGTAGTGTTAACTTGGCATCGTCTATTTCAGCTTCGATACGGAAGTCTGAAGAAAGGTGACTATCAGAGGTGTGATATTAACTTGACAGGCACTCGATGTACTGCTTAGAGGTGTAATGTTAACTTAAACAGTAGTTTGTCAGAGGTGTAATGTTAACTTGACAAGAATTGGCTCGTGATAAGAGCAATTTGAGGACCTGTCATTCTATTGATGAGAATTGACAAGTGGAATTTGAAATGCCAGAGGTATAGTGTTAACTTGGCAAATTTGAGAGTTTGTTACTCTATGCAGAGTTAACAAGCAAAGTTTATACTCAACAAAGAGTATTCATTACCAGAGGTATAGTGTTAACGTAGTAATGATTGCATTTTGTGGTCCTACCATTCTATGGACGAGAATTGGTAAGGGATTTTTGGAGAAAAGAGTGGACTCGAGTCCACTTAGGATTTTTAGCAAACCCTCAGCTATCAACGGATTTGACATGCCTTTACCAACTACCGTTTGAGTTGGGCTAGCCATGCTATTCCCCTTAGCATGATGAGTTGTCGAGGATTTATGTTGGGCTTAAAGGCCAACATTTTCCTCTATCCTTAGCCGTCGAGGGCGTCAGATCAAATGGGAACGTGTCCCTTAGGATTTTTAGCAAATCCTCAGCTGTCAACTGGTTTGACATGCCTTTACCAACTACCGTTTGAGTTGGGCTAGTCATGCTATTCCCCTCAGCATGATGAGTTGTCGAGGATTTATGTTGGGCTTAAAGGCCAACATTTTCCTCTATCCTTAGCCGTCGAGGGCGTCGGATCAAATAGGAACGTGTCCCTTAGGATTTTTAGCAAATCCTCAGCTGTCAACGGGTTTGACATGCCTTTACCAACTACCGTTTGAGTTGGGCTAGTCATGCTATTCCCCTCAGCATGATGAGTTGTCGAGGATTTATGTTGGGCTTAAAGGCCAACATTTTCCTCTATCCTTAGCCGTCGAGGGCGTCGGATGTTTGATCAGAGGTGTACTTTTAACTTGATCGGAGGAAGAGTACTATTAAGGATAGTACTTCTTCAAGAATTTGCCATTGATCGGCATCATGAGTGTATCGCCATTTGAAGTTATGAGGCGATATGACCCATTTGAGTAGACTGACTCTATCACAAATGGTCCTTCCCATTTGGGTTGAAATTTTCCTTTTGTCTTGTGCGTCATGACCATAGGTCTTCGGACGGCTAAGACAAGGTCGCCTTTCTTGAAGGTTCGCACTTTAACTTTCTTGTTGAAGGCTCTGGTGATTCGAGCCTGGTAGAGCTCGATTTGCTGTTGGGCTTGCAGACGCTTGTCGTCTAAGGCCTCCAGTTCCTGGAGTCGCTGTCGATGCTTCTCCTCGGTCGTCATCTCCGCTGTCAAGGCGACGCGTAGAGATGGAATTTGGATCTCCAGGGAAGCACGGCTTCACATCCGTATACCAAGGAAAACGGCGTGGCCTTAGTCGGGGTTCGCACAGTTGTGCGATAAGCCCATAAGCATTCACCCAACTTGTCGTCCCAATCTCGTTGACTTTTCGAGACGAACTTTTTAAGAAGCTTGCCAATAGTCTTATTGAAGGCTTCTGCAAGACCGTTAGCAGCAGGATAGTATGCCGTTGAGGACACACTCTGGATTCTGAACTTCGCGCAGAATCTCTGGAAAGCCTGGCTGATGAACTGGGGTCCATTGTCATGGATGATACGCCGAGGCACACCGAAGCGGTAAATAACGTGATGTTTCACGAACTTGATCACGTTAGAAGATTTTACCTCTTTCAAAGGGATAGCTTCGGCCCACTTTGAGAAGTAATCGGTTATCGCTAGAATGAACCGATGTCCTTTCGATGATGGTGGGCTGATAGGGCCAACCACGTCCATCCCCCACATTTCAAACGGCCAAGTAGAGGTCGTAGAGTGGAGGTACCCTGGTGCTTGATGGATGAAATCGCCGTGTATTTGGCAGGCGTGACATCTCTTAGCATAAGCGACAGCATCGGCGATCATCTTGGGCCAATAGTAACCCAACCTTTGGAGTCGATGTGCCAATTTGGGCCAGGTTGATGAGCTCCACAAGTACCATCGTGGGCTTCTTTCAATACTCCTTGGGCTTCTTTTGATGAGAGGCATCGGAGCAGGATCCCGTCATGCGATCGACGATACAATGTTCGCGAAATCGCATTATAGTAGAATTTGGGGGCTTTTCTTCGGATGGCAGCCGCCTCCCTGGTGTCCTCAGGCAGGATGCCGTACAAGACATAGTCGATGTAGGGGAATCGCCAGTCTTTAAGCTCTAGACCAGTTGACACTTCAAGTGTTTCCTTGTCGTGATGATCTCCCGTTGACCCTGGGCAGTCTCCGAGTGAAATTTTTGGACAGTACAGGTCGTGGCTATAGACGAATACTTTCTCCATTACTCCAGCTGGAAGGGCTAAGGAGGCAGCAAGGGATGCAAGTGCATCTGCATGCGCATTTTGCCTGCGCGGTACATGGTCGATGTAGAAGTTTGAAAACCTCTCGGCCATGTGGATTGTCGCATTGTAATAGGGTACTAGATCTTCATGTCTGACCTCATACTCTCCGCGAACTTGGCTGACGATGAGTTTAGAGTCACCGTACGCCTCGAGATTTTTAACGCCAATCTCATCGGCGAATTGCATCCCAATCAAAAGAGCGTTGTATTCCGCCACATTGTTGGAGCAGGGTTCGGTCAGTGAGACAGCTCGGGGAATCACATAATTTTGTGGGGAGACGAGTACCACTCCTACCCCCGCTACTATGCGTCCCTTTGGGCTTGTCCTTGATGCACCGTCGAAGAAAAGTTGCCATACTTGACTTTCGAACAACGTCTGAGTCAGGCAGACTTCGGCGGCCTCGTCTGGGAGATCCTCATAGAGCTTGGCTGCCCTCGGATCTGGGTGTTCAGCTAAGAAGTCCGCCACCGCTTGTCCCTTAATAGCCTTTTGTGGCAGAAAATGCATCTCATATTGTGATAGCAATATGGCCCATTTTGCCAGCCGGCCATTTAGTGAAGAAGGCTTTGTCATAAGTAACCTCAAAGGATTGACTTTTGATATGACATTTATAGTCTGGCCTACCAGATAGTGTCGCATTTTCTGAATGGCGAACACTAGTGCCAAACATTCCTTCTCGATCGGGTTGTACCGATGTTCGGCCCAATCATTGTTCTACTCAGATAGTAGATTGCCTGTTCTCGTCCTTGTTCATCATTCTGAGCTAGTAGAGCTCCCAGGGAATGATCCATCGCTCGAACGTACACCAGAAAGGCTTTCCGGACACCGGAGCTGCAAGAACTGGTGGTTGGGTGAGGTAGTGTTTGATCTCCTCAAATGCTTTTTGACAAGCGTCATCCCAAATGAATGAGACACCCTTTTTCATCAGCTTGGCGAAGGGTTGGCATCTCCGGAAAGGTTTGATATGAACCTGCGGATGTACGCCAATCGTCCTTGTAATCCCCTGAGCTCCTTGAGGCTTCTGGGGGGTTGCATCTCTTGGATAGCGCGGACTTTCTCTGGATCCAGATGGATTCCTGTGGAAGTCACAACAAATCCTAGGAATTTGCCACTGGCTACCCCCAGGAAGGATTTGGTGGGGTTCATCTTCAATTGATGAGCCCGCATGATGTCGAAGACCACCTTCAGGTCTGCTATGTGATCACCTTTAGTGCGACTTTTCACCGCGATGTCATCGACATAACATTCCACCGTTTTCCGCATTTGCTGATGGAAAATGGCGTTCATGGCCCTTTGGTATGTTGCCCCTGCATTTTTCAGTCCGAAGGGCATGACGGTGTAGCAATATACCCCTAGAGGAGTCCTGAAGGAGGTATGCTTTTCGTCATCGGGATACATCTTGATTTGATTATATCCTGAGAACCCGTCCATAAAGGACATTCGCTCGAATCCACAAGTATTGTCAATCATGACATCTGTGATTGGCAATGGGAATTCGTCTTTGGGGCAGGCCTCGTTTAGATCACGGAAGTCGATGCAGATCCGGATCTTCCCATTCTTCTTGGCGACGGGGACGATGTTGGCTACCCAGTCGGGATGTTGTTCTTCCCGGATGAAGCCAGAATCGATGAGCTTTCTAACTTCTGATTGAATTGCTTCCATTATTTCGGGACGGAACCGTCGCTGCTGTTGTTTGACAGGCTTCATGTCCGGATTGATGTTGAGGCGATGCATAGCCACTTGAGGATCAAGTCCAGGCATGTCCTCATAGTTCCAGGCGAAGACATCTATATACTCTTGTACAAGAGATATTAGATCCTTCTTCTCTGGAGGCGACAGGCCGTCACTTATGAAGATGGGCTTGGGGTTGGCCTCATCTCCTAGGTTGATCTGAACAACCTTGTCATCTGTGGGTGGCTCACGCTGTTCAAAGCGGATATCCCAAAGAGCATTCAAATGTTTGATCCAAGGATCTGTATCAGGTTGGATCATTTCTTCATCTTCATCTTCCAGATGGCCTGTTGAAACCATGTTTACTGAAAGCCCTTTGAAGATGTTGCCGACACTGACATCTGACTCCCACGATGACGTGTCTGAAGAGCAATCGTGACTTGACGACTCTCGAGAATCAGAGGCTGATGGGACTGGAGTTGATACATAGCCCAACCCCCTGCGCGTCCGATGATAATAATCGGGGGCCTCCCTTTTGGCACAAAGGATCGAAGTAGCGTCCTCCTTCCTTTGCCGAAGTTCAACCCGGGCTTGTTGATTAGATCGTACCCCATTTGCTTCATTATTCTGAGCGCTTTCGATTCATAATGGTCGAGCTGAGGGGATTCCTCCTCGCTTTCCGATTCTTCGCGGGGCATCGGTTCAGACGAGATTCGCCCGAAAAGTATTGGTCTTTGGCCTTTTCGTCTTGCCGGAACCAAGAATATAGATTCCTGCGCATCGCCATTATCCTGGTATGTCCCGAAAGATGATTTTACTGGTACATGCAATGATGTCAAAGCATCCATTGCCGACCAGATGTCATCGTCTACGTCGGTAGTAGTATCCGACGGTATTGAATCGGATGCACACGCAGAAAAATATTCAAAGTCTAGACTTTCATTAATATACCAACCGCCTGCATCGTCGGTGGTATTATCAACATCGAGCTTATTAGTGCTCTTTACAAGTGGTTCTAACTCCCACAGGCACTTTTCTTGCTCGGGCTCAGTGTCAGCCTCATTACCAGAGTCTGGCGCCTCCAGTTGCGGGGTTTCATCCACCGGATCCTGATATAAAAGGGAATCCGTGAAATAATTCTCGACTCCCTTGAACGGATACCTTTCGGCAACCAACGTTTGCACCTTCCCACTCGCGTCAATGTATTTCATGACTTGGTGAAGAGTGGAGGGAACGATGGAGTTGCGGTGGATCCATGGTCGTCCCAGCAGCAGATTGTAAGAAGTGTCGGCATCGATGACGTAGCATGTCACCTCGGACTTGAGGCTCCCAATCTGGCACTTGAGCTTGATCTTCCCCATCGGACGGGTGCCGTTGGCATTGAACCCGTAGATGGTCGTCTGTGTAGGGCTCAGACGGTGGGTAGGGATGCCGAGGTGTTGCATGACTCGGCGGGGCATAATGCTCAATGCGGACCCTGGATCTACCTGAATGCGGTTCACCTCAGATGATCCGATGTAACCTGTGAAGTACAGGGGTCGATCATGCTTCCCTTTCACCTGCATATCATCTGCCGTGAAGGTGATGCAGGGGGCATTCTGGGAAGCGTGGAGGCAATCCTCTACATCTTCCTCCTTCGGCACCTGGGTCATGAAGACCTCAGCATTTGCCAGAGCTTCTTGCAGAGCTTCCCTGGTCGACTTTGATAGTCTAAGAAGTTCATACAAGGTAATGCGTGCCGGAATGTTGGCCAGCTGAGCCAGGACATCAAAGCGGTAAGGTGCCGAAGACCCTTCCGCGATGCCTCTTTGAAGGGCTCGAGAGAATCGAGTCTCCTTCTGCTTCTCCACAGGTGGCTTCGTGGAGGGCCTAGTTGGCTCTGCAGCCGGTTGCGGAGGGTTTACCGCCACTTCGCCGTACTGCTTCAAGTAGGGTTGACCCGAGCGAGTTCCCGTCGTTGGTTGGTTGGGCTCTGCGGCCAAGACTATCGTTTCCTCCTCTGAGTCGGTCAGTGAGGGAACATCATCCTCTGCTTCTCGGGAGGAGGCACATACCACATGGCAGGACGAAGCTTTTGCCTTGCCTTTGGACTTCCTGTTGGTCACAGTAGTCCACTGCTGTTCGTTGACGAGGTCAGGGTGGACCCACATGGTTTCCCCCTGAGGTGTAGGGACGGCTACCAAGCCCTTCTCCTGTTGCTGGTGAGGGTCTGTGTTGACCACTCTTAATTCTCCCCTTGGAATAGGAGTTACCCCCGCAGGCGTTGGAGGTTGTCTCCCGAACTGGAGAACCGACGTCACATTGGCCGTGACCTTCTTCTGCTCTGGTCGGAGCTTGAGCACCTCCGCGTCAATCAAAGCCTGAAGGATGTCTTTGAAGACGTAGCAGCTTTTGGTAGGATGTCCCAACATCCTGTGGTACATGCAGTAGTTGGGATTGTCGGTCTTGCCGACTTCCTCCGGGCGTCTAATTTCAGGGAGCTTCAGTCGATTGCTCTTGTTGAGTAGCTTGAAGAGCGAATCGACGTGTTCCTCCTTGAAGGAATACTGCTTGTTAGGGCGTGGCTGGCTTGAAGAGCCACTTGCCCTGCCTGTTTGAGGTTTGGTGGGAGATTTGGTCTCCGTCGCCAAATTATCCTTCCGCTTCGTCTGGAGGGAGGTGTCTGGTGCCGGTGCACGCCTTGTCGACCTTTCCGGCCGCAGCTTGCCTTCCTCTGCCTTGACACGGGCAACAATCTCCTCAGCCTGTTCACCTTGTTGGACTAACTGCTTCCAGGTGCGGCTTTCAGCAACTCCTATTTGAGCAAGGAGTGAGGTTTGGAGATTGTGGCGGCATGTTTCCACCAGGGTGGCCTGGGTCATACCGCTTGGGCACCGGAGTGCCGTGTTCCGAAATCTTTCCACGAAAGATTTGACGGACTCCCCTCTCCGCTGTTTGGTAGCTAAAAGGGTGGGCATTGTGACTTCCGAGTCATCTTCGAAGAAGCGTGTCAAGAAACAGCTTCTCCAGATCCCCCCAGTTCTTGATAGAACCCTCCGGGAGCTTCATAAACCACTCAAAGCCAACCCTTTCAGGGTGCCGATGAACAGTCGCGCCAGGATGGCGTCATTATCTACTACATTCCCGGTCTGGGATTTGAAGTAGTAGATGTGCTGGTTGGGTGACCCCTTCCCGTCGAATGCTTGGAGGGTTGGAGCCTTGAACTTAGGAGGGTATGGAACTAAGTCCCACTCAGCCGGATAGGGCCGGACCACTCCAGCTTCTTGGAGGTCCTTGCGATTGGCAAGGGCCTCGAGGCGTCGTTCCAATTGACTCATCCTCTTAGCATGAGTCTTCTCCTGGTCTTGGTCGCTTCTTGCCTGCGACGAGGGCTTGGACACATCCGAGGTAGATCGTCGTGTCTCGTCGGAAGGTTCGGAGGGTGGGCTTCCTCCCTTTCTCCCTTTCCCCTTCGGCCGTCTAGGAGGAGATCTCGCTCTTTCTTCAAGCAATTTCTCAAGCATATGCTTGAGGGAGTCAATGGATCTCTGTTGAGAGGCGATTATATCCATCTGGCGCTTCTGCGTCTGCTCTAAACGCCTGGCCGTCTCCTCAGGAGTGTCTGCCATGTAGGCGGAAGCCTCCTTCTCGACGGAAGAGTTTGAAGCCTGCGACTCCACTACAGCGGAGTGAGAATCACCCATTCTAATGCCGCGGGCTAAGGCATTATAGTCAATTGGGGGAATGGCCCCCGTCCGGGTGCGAGTGTGTTGATACACCCCTTCCGGCTCAGAGTCAGATTCCTCTGAGTTGACCATTGGTTGTTTTCCCTTGCTTCTGCTAGTCATGTTTGCAGTAAGCTCCGGGTATTCAACATCTGAAAAGGTTCTCCTTCTGTGGGAGCGTCTTCTTTTGGCTGACGGGGGAATCAGGGTCAGCTGTCTGATTAAGGACTGCTGGTGCATGCCTGATCCATAATGGCATCCAGAGAGCATATGGATGAGCTGTTGACAGCAGCATGACGAAGTGGCTTGATTGGCACTTCTTTTCCTTGTCAAATAATCCCTCAAATCCGTGGGAGGGGGATTAAAGAGACTGGTCTCGCAACGTCGAAGACGGGAGACAGTCATGTGCTGTTCAGCCTGGACGCAGACTTCAGGGACGCGGTTCTCATGACGCGGCTGTATGACGCGCATGCGAGTCTCGCGTTGCTGCCTGATGCGTTTGGGCAGAGTTGCTTGAGAGAGAGCGGGCTGCTGGGCCCCACGCCTACGAGTGCGTACTTCCTGCGTTTGAAAAGACGCGGAGGTTTCACCCTGGCGTTTGACGAGTTGGTCCTCAGAGGACTCAACTTGAGGAGTCTCGCGTTTGGGTCGCCAAACGCGGATCTCACGCACTGGACGAGGTGCGGGCAAGGCATCAGATTGTACGCCGCGTCCACCCCCAGTCGGACAACCAATGGTTCCGACTTGGAGTTGACGCGCGCGTCTCCTCTGTCGACGCTCAGCATTCCGGTTGCGTCGTGGAGGAGGGGAGAAACCAACAACCTCCTGGTTTACAGAACCAAGAGTGTTCACCACGCGGGTCTCCTGGGAGACGTTGACGCGGGTATTCTGCGCGACGCAGTTGATCGCAGCAGCAGTGGTGCCTGGGACCACGCGGGCCTTCTGGGAGGCGTTGGCGCGTGTGTTCTGTGCGACGTGGTTGATCGCAACAGCAGTGCCTGAGGTCACGCGGGCCTTCTGGGAGGCGTTGGCGCGTGAACTTGTCTTGGCACAGTGGGCATCGGCACCCGGCAGAGCCTCAGATTGGGCCTTGGGTAGCTTTTCAGTTGAGACCCTGCGGCAGACGCGGGTCTTTGGGCTCTTGGAGCCAGAAGAGAGGTACTCTTCATACTTCGCCTGGTCGAACTCGACAACGAGCGTTTCGACCATCTTCCCCTTACGGAGAACATCATCCTGCGCCACGATTGTTCGTCAGTGACGAAAGTGTTCCCCAGCGGAGTCGCCATCTCTTGTTTGACGCGGAAAAGGGGTGGCTGGCGTAACGTTTCCTTGAATCAGATGAAAAATTACAGCCGGCTTAATCTTCCGGTTACAAGGGAGGGAGAATATTGAATCTTGAATTCCCCCTTTGTTTAGTGCTGGGTTCTTCGGTGGCGGTGGAGAGTGAATCTTGTTCTCCGTTGACCAGATGACCGTTCTGGACCGTCGAGGGATCTTCTCCTTGGCAGGTAGAGGGAGTAACTCAGCTCCGTCTACCAAAACTCTAGAAGAGGAGGTAGGCGAAGAGCGGCTAGTACTCAGTAAGCTCGCTGAAGGGTCTTCTCTCTCTCTGTCGATGATCTCTCCTTTTTTTTTCGGAATCTCTCCCTTGCCCGATAATCGTCCTCCTCCTTCAATAGTGACGGGACTATTTATAGGGTTTTTAGGGGGTGATCGTGCCCCTAAAAGTGCTCCACGATGAGGGCCAACTTTCCCGCTACATGGGCGGTGGATGGCGCCATAATCGGGATGGTTACAACCAAGGTGGGGGCACCTTGTTGCTGAGACGCGGGCGTTGAGCCAACGCGCCTTGATGCTGAGACGCGGGCGTTGAGCCAACGCGCCTTGATGCTGAGACGCGGGCGTTGAGCCAACGCGCCTTGATGCTGAGACGCGGGGCTTCGGGCCGACGCGCCTTGTTGCTGAGACGCGGGCTTCGGGCCGACGCGCCTTGATGCTGAGACGCGGGGCTTCGGGCCGACGCGCCTTGTTGCTGGAACTCTGCTTTCTTAGTAGCTTGTCTGTTGGATATTTTTAGACAGCCTACATTATTCACCCGGGTAGTGAGCCTTTAGCCGGTGACTCCCAAACCAGATAATTTTAGGGCACCAGATGAGAAAACAAACCTCGAGCTTAAGGACTCGAGTAAACAAGGCTACAAAATTAAAGGGATTATTTATATTTTGTCCATCTTTTTTTAGGCATGAATGATCATGATTCCTGAGGCATAATTACCCAACTTCAATAAGTAGTTTTTATAATCATCATTTTTTAATATTTTTTGTGGCATTTTAAGTCTTTGTTTCAATCCCAAAAAATGTGTACATGTGAAGTGCATATATCTAAGAAAAAAATGAAAGATCAAATTATTTTTCTAATTTTACTTTCTTATCTTAAAATTTAAACAAGATCTATCTTTTTGATTCGGCCTAAAAATTCATAATTTTCGGTCTTTCTAATTCCTAAGATCCTCTTAACTTTCTTAAAAATAATCAAAACAATTTCTCTTATTTAAAAAAGTTTTGTAAAAAGAAAAGAAAAGAGTTTCTATACAAAAGAAAAATATAAATCTTTTTTTAAAGAAGTGTAAAAGAAAGAAAATTTAAAACTAACTATATTAGTAAATTCTCCCCCACACTTATCTCATGCATTGTTCTCAATGCAACGTGAATGTGTATATACATGAAATAAAATAGGGAATAAAAAATTACCTCAGGGTGGTGGTTCCGATGGTGGTTATTGGCCCACGAAATGCGGCCTAAATCATATATTGTAGAATTCGCAGGAATTCACCAGTGACCTTTCGAATATAACCCATATGATGAAGTGAATGGTCTTATTTAAAAAATTATCCCCACCCAAATTCTAATTTTCAAAAATAATTCTTGAGTTATTTTATTCAACACCTTTGTCCAACAATGAAGTGTGATTTTGGAAGATGATTGATTTGAACTCAATTGGAATAGGAGCAAAAACTGATATCAACTCGAGAATTTGACTCAGATCAAGTCGAGATTCAAAAGTGAGAGTCGAAATTGGTTCAAAAAGGGGGTTCAAATCAAATAATTGATGGTCACACACTTTTCCCATTAACAAAATGTGAAAGTAAAATATTGGTAACTCAATTTCACGGTATACTAGAACATGATTTTATTTTGACTCCGGAATAGAAAAAAATATCTGGTAAACATATCGGAGTCATTATTGAGTCAAAACGTGAAATGAAATTACCAACTTGAGGTTTAGGATCACTTTCATGTTAAATTTCAATTTTAGGAAAGAGATACATGCCAAAATGTCAATGTGATTTTCAAAACTTGAAGTTTGGCTAAGTTCAAATTGGTGTGCTGATATTGAATCTTGATTTTTAAAATAACATGATTTTTGGGTCCAATCGATAGAGTTAGGGATATAAGGATTGGTCAAAGGTTGATAATAAAGATTTTCCTCATTATCATTGATCTGTTCATTCATTATTGAGTCTAACTTACTGATATGCCGGATAACAGAATTTTGAGTTTGAATCATGTCTTCCATACTCTTTGCAACTGTTTCTTCTTGAAAAAGTGAGTATGGAAGTTTGTTTTGAAAATTATGGTGAAGTCGTGAGTCCATCATATTTTGCAATTGTTGCTCGGACTCATGCAAGAGTTCCATATTCATTTCTAGGATAGATGGTTATTCATTTTGAATCAATGCGACTGGAAAAGATGAGTATAACTCTTGAAAATTTAGTTGAGATGATGAGTCCAACATATTTTGAAATTGTTGCGTCATTTCACAAAAGACTTCCAAACCTTTTCTAACTCAGATTTTTCTTCAATTGGATGTTCTAGAAAAGGAGTATATGGAGTTTGACGTGGGAAGGATTGTGAATTGAGCAAATTTTAAATTTGTTGTTGAGACTCAAGCATGGCTTCCATACTCCTTTACAAATTGAATTTTTTTCAGAGGGCGATTCTGGAAAAGGAGTATAGTATGCAAAATCAGGGAATAAATATTGCGAAAATTGTAGACAACGTGGCTGAAAATTTGACTCGGGGGAAGTGAATCCCCATGAACTCTGTGAAGAGTAGAAACTATTTTGAAAATCTTGGTTATAGGATTGGGGGCATGGGTCATATTGAGTCGGATAATCCCAGTCTGACCTATATGTTTGGTTCATGTGGTACATAGTCGGGTTGGAGTTATCCGAGTCAAATGAGGTCAGGGTAAAATATGAATTCATATTAGGATTAAAAAAATTGTTGTTGTTGAAATCCATATCACAATTTACAAAAAAGAAAAACAAACAAACAAACAAATAAAGAAAAAGAAAAAGAAAGCAAGTCTATGCTAGGGTTGACTTTGACGTAGATGACTCCTAACTGATTAGACTGTCCACGGGGGTACCTTGTAGAAATATAACCACAAGTTAATCGGTCAGGTAGGGGTAAGACTAGTGCTCGTGCTGGAGCAACGGGCCTAATTATGCCAAACCACTGTTTTTTGAGGTTTCGTCTTTCATTCCCTAACCTTTGACACTGATTTGACAAGAGTCAAACTCTAACAACTTTACTCTTAAGTCAATCTCTCAAATGAGTCTGAGATGTTCCTAGGGGCCAACGTCTAGCAAGTTTTATTTAGGCTTGGGTTGGGTGAGTAGGGAGGTAATTTTCGGGTTAAGGGAGGGTAATGACTTCCCCACCTTATGTTATGTTAGGTTTTGCCTTTAATTTTTTATTCATGCAAGAGTGCGATATAGAAAAGAATGAACAAAAAAAAGCGAGTAAATCATTCAAATGCTTAGCCTAAGCTATATGTAATACAATATGTACATCTCCATCAAGATCACAACAATACAAGAACAAAATATAGTACATTGTAATTGAAATTGACAAGTGCCTAGATGCAAATGTGTAACACCCCGCTCCCGGAATACGTACTTAGTTGCGTATTCAGAATTTTCGATCGTATTTTTCGATTTACTTCTTGTATTTGTTTTATATTATGAATTATTTATATGAACGTTTTGTCTTGGATTTGGATTCGTGGACTCGGAGTCAGCCCTAGTCTGAACCGAGGGCCCGATCCTAGAGTATTGCTCGATTTGGACATTCCGGTATTCCGATTTGACCGATTTCAGTTTTAAATATCGTTTTTCAATATTCTAGATTTTCTATGATTTTCTGGAATTTTCCTGAATTAAATTGGAAATCTCCAAAACCAGTGTCGACCAGTGCCGCTGACCGATTCCCGGATTTTTAACTTGCAAACGGATTGGAATTTCAAGGAGTGTCTTTTTACACTATTTCTTAAAACCACATTTCCTATCTAAATACTTTTTCTGAGGATTTTATGAATTTATAAAAATTCCACCGGATTCGGTATCGGCCAGTATCGCTGGTTGATTCCAGGATTTTTAGTTTACAATCGGGGTTGAATTTCTGAATTCTGCTTTCACCTTACTTCTTAAAATCACATTTTATTCCTTAAGACATTTTCTAGGATTTTTCAGAATTTATCAAAATCCGGCCGACCCGGTGTAGACTAGTATCGGCGGTTGACTTCCAGATTTTTAATTTGAAAATGGGATTTTATTCTGAAAACCGATTTCATATTATTCCTCAGGATGATGTTTTCTACCTCTGAGTATTTTTGGGGATTTTTCTGGAACAGTCGATATTTCGCGGCCATATTATAATATTATTATTTTTCCAATCTTTCTTTTCTTTCTTTCTTTCCTTTCTTTTCTCCCACCAACCGCAGCCCACTCCCCCCACGTGGGCGACACCACCCCCCATTTAATTCTCTCCCATCACCATCCCTATCACTCTCTCTCCTTTTCTTTTTCTTTTTCTTTTCTTTTCTTTCTCTTTCCTTTCCCTCCATTTCTTTTCTCTTCTCTTCTTCTTCTTCTTCATCTGGCGACCAGCACCCAACCGGCCACCACCATCTCCGGCCACCTCGTCGCCGGCGAGGAGAACCCCCACCTCCGGCCACCTCCATATCCTCTCTCTTTTTCTTTTCTTTTCTTTTCTTTCCTTTTCCTTTCTTTTCCTTTTCTTTCCCTTTTCTCTTCCTCCCCAGATCTGGCTCGGCCCCACCATCATCGCCGGCCTCTCCACTTCTCCTCCGGCGCCCCGGCGTGGGCAGGCCGCCGCCGGCGGTGAGCCGGCGGCCTTGGGCGCGGCCAGGGGGCCTTAGGCCCCCTATGCGCTGTTGTGGAGGGGGCAGCAGCCCCCTCCTCCTTCTCCTCGGGGTGGCCGGCGCCACCCCAGTCTGGCGCCGCTGGCGGTGTGCCGGCGGCCGTGGGCGGCCAGGGGGCCCACCTGGGCCCCCTGTGCGTGGCCTGAGAGGGGGGCAACGGCCCCCCTTCTCTTTTCCTTTGCTGGAGGGGGCACAGCCCCCTCCCTTCTCTGTTGAGGGGGCGCTGCCCCCTCCTTCTCTGCCGGTGGCCGGCGCCGCCCGGCGCCGCCACCTGGCCGGCGGCCAGGCCAAGCGCCCCCAGAGGGGGGCGCTGTGTGCGGGAGCGAGGGGGGCAACAGCCCCCTTCTCTTTCTTTCTCTCTCCCTGGTTCCTTCTCTCCTTCTCTCTCTCTCCCTGGTTCCTTCTCTCCTTCTCTCTCTCTCTCTCTCCTGCCTTCATCTCTCTCTCTCCTCTCTCTCTCTTCACTCTACCCTTTCTCTCTCCTCAATTTCTCTCTCCAATCTCTTTCTCACTCTAGCTCTCTTTCTCTCTCAACCAATCTCTCTCTCTGGATCTCCCTGTCTCTCTCTGTTGTGTTGCTGACGCGGAACTCATCCCCGCGTCCAACATTTCCTTAACGCGATCCTCGCGTTTTCGTGATAACGCGACGCGGGACCCATGACCACGTCTGTGTTCTCCTCGTTCTAACGCGACGCGGGACCTACGACCGCGTCTGCGTTCTCCTCGCGTCCTGATTTAAACGCGGGTCTCGAACCCCGCGTTTGTGGCTCCCACGCGACGCGACTCCCGCGTCTGCAACCCCCGCGTCTCACTCTCAAAAACCCGCGTCTCCCTATGTCTCTTTCTCTCTCTAGGTTTCTCTCTCTTCCTTTCTCTAACTCTTTCTCTCTCTAATTATATATTATTTTATGGCGCGTGCGCGAGTTCCATGGATTTCAGACTTTTCGGCCTTTCCAGAGATTTAGGCGAGTGTCCTTGCTCTCGCCTCCATTTGGGTTTCCCCGCTTCATCGGGTCGACATGTATTTTATTCCATGTTTTCATGTATCATGTATTGGGCTGAGTCCCTGTATTTGTGTATGGCCGAGTGCCAATGACTGGACATGTATTGCTCTGTGACGAATGCTTGTACTAGGGTAGTTTCATTCTTGTACATATACTATGCCTGTGATGTATTCTACTGCTTCATACCATGCGTGGCCGATCCTTCAGCCTCCGGTCACTCACTATCTCGAAAGAGAGGTGATTGGGACCGTCAGGTTTCCCAGTGCAGCCTCCGGTCACTCACTATCTCGAAAGGGAAGTGATTGGGGCCGGCAGGTCTCTCCGTTCTTCAGCCTCCGGTCACTCACTATCTCGAAAGGGAAGTGATTGGGGCCGGCAGGTCTCTCCGTTCTTCAGCCTCCGGTCACTCACTATCTCGAAAGGGAAGTGATTGGGACCGTCAGGTCTTCAGCTCCGCCTGGTTGTCATGATCAGCGTTCAGTGCTTTACCACTTGATTCGTCTAGGCGAGATGCTGCCGGATTTCCTACTCGCACCTTAAGCCGAGTTGTCCCGGTAACCTTGCCAGACGCTCCAGTGTTAAATCCTATTTGCTGTCTGTATTTCCAGCTCGCTCAGCTCCGCTTGGTTGTGCTCAGCTACTGCTTTACTATATGCTACTATTTAACACATGTATATCACCTGGCAACTGATTTGTTATCATCTAACACCTGACATGCGACCACTTGGCAAGACCTCTTGTTATGATATGACTTGCCACTGGACTAATATCAATCTCTTGACATGACTGGTTACCTGTCTAATATCACCATCTTGTCATGCTATCCTTTGACACCCGGCATGATATACTTGACTTGTGATTATCATATTTACGGGAATCTTGTCTTGTTATCCTGTATTATATACAGTGACCTGTTATCCTGAATGGAACTAAGTGCCACACGGAGCAAAGTGCCACACCACATACGTGGTGGGGGCCACCTCTTGAATCTGTGGGGGCCACCTCTAGAATCCATCCCCTCAGAGCAAAGTGCCACATGGAACAAAGTGCCACATCACATATATGGTGGGGGCCACCTCTTGAATCTGTGGGGGCCACCTCTTGAATCTGTAGGGCCATCTCCTGTTATGACCAGTTATTCCCGTAATCTGATAATCTTAACAAGCTATAAAAAGGATAACTTGCACGGGGAATGGGAGGAAGTGATGGATGCCGGTATGATGCCTTGCTTATAGTAGTGGAATACCTGAACTGATGATTCGTGTTAGAGGGATTTAAGGCCCTCAGAAGATGCGTGTTAGGGGGATTTAAGGCCCCCAGGCTGGTCCCGGGCGTACGGGAACTACTATAAGAGGAGCTATCAGTTCTTCATCAGCTTCCAATAACGAACCTCGCCTTGCTTATATATGGATGTATGTGTATCGGGATGTACACCAGGACACATACCTAGATATATGAGTCAGACGAGTAATAATAATAAAAGACTCCTGTTATGCCTGTTATGATTCCTGTTATGCCCGTTATGGACTCCTGTTATGATTCCTGTTATGACTCCCGTCATGTACTCCTGTTATGATTCCTGTTATGACTCCCGTCATGTACTCCTGTTATGCCTGTTATGTGTTCCTGTTATGACCACTTTGTAACTCGGGTTGTATGTGCTTGGATTACGATGATATGAGATAAAGGTATATAGATGAGGGTTTCCTTGTTTGGATTATTCCTTCGATGTACTAGTCTCATGGAGCCGTGACCTAAGCTTGTACAATCGGTTTTACTCGTAATCGGGTTTTATATCGGATTTCCTATTTTATGATGATTATGTTATACCCGTTCATACCTGCTATACCTGTATACACACTTGTGCTCATCCTTGCTCGCCACTTGGCATTCGTATCACCACTCGCCTGGGGAGTTTCATCTGACTCCCCTGGATCCTCATGTCTAGGTCATGGAGCTTGGAGCGAGTGGATTCTCCCGGTTGCTGATCAGAGCGGCGCAGCGGTAGCGTGGATCTCCAGCAGACCGCCCAGAGCTCTATTCTTCCGGACCCCCTGTGTGCCTCTCGAGTTTTCCTTTTATAAACTCGTGAGTGCCTTTTGTACTGTTCATACTTGTGCACCTCTTTGTAATCTCGCAATTGCGCATATCAGTGATGTAATATTCATGTAATATTGGATCACCTCTGGTGATAACTTTGTAATTGTACTCATGTGTTGGAATGTATAATGCACCACTTGCTTCCGTACTCTGATTCTTGCCTGTACTGATGCTTAGCGTATATACGTGAGGGTATTTCTGACCTGCGTATATACGTCGCAGTAACGTCTCCGTACCCGCCGGATCGGGGCGTTACAGGTTGGTATCAGAGCTTAGGCTCTCACCTCCTCAGTACGTCCAGACGGCAAATTAATGGTAAAGAAATTTGCAACTGGAATGCATGAGTCCTGGTTATACAGTCCAACTACAAGTACAGAGTTATCTATTTTTCTTGATCATCTTTCCTTTGATTCCTAATTTCCTCTATCTTTCCCCTGTTTTGGTTTTTCGAAGCCTTTATACCAACTTAAGATATGGGTATACTAGAGAGGTAGTGGCTGGTTCTGGATGAAGCTATGAGATGATCTCTTCGGCCAACTCTATGAAGCTCGGATATTCTCAGGATTGATCTCGAACGGGTTATCTTTCAGAAGTCAGTAGTCGGGATTCTCTACGGATATTCTATATTCTCGGCTATATCTTTCAGAGTGATTGATGCCTGGTATTCGGAATTCTTAATTATCGGTCTTCTTTATTATGCTCAGGACTATCAGGGTTTTCTTTATCTTTGGTGTTCTGGCTCATTCTCAGAGTGATACTAAGTATGCAGTACAGCTGGAATTCTATTGCTAAGCTGTGTTATCAGTCAGTATTATTCGGCATTGTTCGAAGATTTATACAGCCGGAAGTGCAGAAGATTTCTATATTTTGGTTATTGATCAGTCAACTTGAGGGCCCTACCTATAGTGCTTCATATCTTAATTGGTATAATTCCACCCTTGTCCTCTTTGTGTTCAATTTACCCCTTATCGAAATTGCGAGGACGCAATTTTTTGTAAGGTGGATGGATTGTAACACCCCGCTCCCGGAATACGTACTTAGTTGCGTATTCAGAATTTTCGATCGTATTTTTCGATTTACTTCTTGTATTTGTTTTATATTATGAATTATTTATATGAACGTTTTGTCTTGGATTTGGATTCGTGGACTCGGAGTCAGCCCTAGTCTGAACCGAGGGCCCGATCCTAGAGTATTGCTCGATTTGGACATTCTGCTATTCCGATTTGACCAATTTCAGTTTTAAACATCGTTTTCCAATATTCTAGATTTTCTATGATTTTCTGGAATTTTCCTGAATTAAATTGGAAATCTCCAAAACCGGTGTCGACCAGTGCCGCTGACCGATTCCCAGATTTTTAACTTGCAAACGGATTGGAATTTCAAGGAGTGTCTTTTTACACTATTTCTTAAAATCACATTTTCTATCTAAATACTTTTTCTGAGGATTTTATGAATTTATGAAAATTCCACCGGATTCGGTATCGGCCAGTATCGCTGGTTGATTCCAGGATGTTTAGTTTACAATCGGGTTGAATTTCTAAATTCTGCTTTCACCTTACTTCTTAAAATCACATTTTATTCCTTAAGACATTTTCTAGGATTTTTCAGAATTTATCAAAATTCGGCCGACCCGGTGTAGACTGGTATCGGCGGTTGACTTCCGAATTTTTAATTTGAAAATGGGATTTTATTTCTGAAAACCGATTTCATATTATTCCTCAGGATGATGTTTTCTACCTCTGAGTATTTTTGGGGATTTTTCTGGAACAGTCGATATTTCGCGGCCATATTATAATATTATTATTTTTCCAATCTTTCTTTCTTTCTTTCTTTCCTTTCTTTTCTCCCACCAACCGCAGCCCACTCCCCCCACGTGGGCGACACCACCCCCCATTTAATTCTCTCCCATCACCATCCCTATCACTCTCTCTCCTTTTCTTTTTCTTTTTCTTTTTCTTTTCTTTCTCTTTCCTTTCCCTCCATTTCTTTTCTCTTCTCTTCTTCTTCTTCTTCATCTGGCGACCAGCACCCAACCGGCCACCACCATCTCCGGTCACCTCGTCGCCGGCGAGGAGAACCCCCACCTCCGGCCACCTCCATATCCTCTCTCTTTTTCTTTTCTTTTCTTTTCTTTCCTTTTCCTTTCTTTTCCTTTTCTTTCCCTTTTCTCTTCCTCCCCAGATCTGGCTCGGCCCCACCATCATCGCCGGCCTCTCCACTTCTCCTCTGGCGCCCCGGCGTGGGCAGGCCGCCGCCGGCGGTGAGCCGGCGGCCTTGGGCGTGGCCAGGGGGCCTTAGGCCCCCTGTGCGCTGTTGTGGAGGGGGCAGCAGCCCCCTCCTCCTTCTCCTCGGGGTGGCCGGCGCCACCCCAGTCTGGCGCCGCCGGCGGTGTGCCGGCGGCCGTGGGCGGCCAGGGGGCCCACCTGGGCCCCCTGTGCGTGGCCTGAGAGGGGGGCAACGACCCCCCTTCTCTTTTCCTTTGCTGGAGGGGGGCACAGCCCCCTCCCTTCTCTGTTGAGGGGGCGCTGCCCCCTCCTTCTCTGCCGGTGGCCGGCGCCGCCACCTGGTCGGCGGCCAGGCCGAGCGCCCCCAGAGGGGGGCGCTGTGTGCGGGAGCGAGGGGGGCAACAGCGCCCTTCTCTTTCTTTCTCTCTCCCTGGTTCCTTCTCTCCTTCTCTCTCTCTCTCCCTGGTTCTCTCTCTCTCTCCTGCCTTCATTTCTCTCTCTCTCCTCTCTCTCTCTCTCACTCTACCCTTTCTCTCTCCTCAGTTTCTCTCTCCAATCTCTTTCTCACTCTAGCTCTCTTTCTCTCTCAACCAATCTCTCTCTCTCTCTCTGGATCTCCCTGTCTCTCTCTGTTGTGTTGCTGACGCGGAACTCATCCTCGCGTCCAACATTTCCTTAACGTGATCCTCGCGTTTTCGTGATAACGCGACGCGGGACCCACGACCGCGTCTGTGTTCTCCTCGTTCTAACGCGACGCGGGACCCACGACCGCGTCTGCGTTCTCCTCGCGTCCTGATTTAAACGCGGGTCTCGAACCCCGCGTTTGTGGCTCCCACGCGACGCGACTCCCGCGTCTGCGACCCCGCGTCTCACTCTCAAAAACCCGCGTCTCCCTGTGTCTCTTTCTCTCTCTAGGTTTCTCTCTCTTCCGCTCTCTAACTCTTTCTCTCTCTAATTATATATTATTTTATGGCGCGTGCGCGAGTTCCATGAATTTCAGACTTTTCGGCCTTTCCAGAGATTTAGGTGAGTGTCCTTGCTCTCGCCTCCATTTGGGTTTCCCCGCTTCGTCGGGTCGACATGTATTTTATTTCATGTTTTCATGTATCATGTATTGGGCTGAGTCCCTGTATTTGTGTATGGCCGAGTGCCAATGACTGGACATGTATTGCTCTGTGACGAATGCTTGTACTAGGGTAGTTTCATTCTTGTACATATACTATGCCTGTGATGTATTCTACTGCTTCATACCATGCGTGGCCGATCCTTCAGCCTCCGGTCACTCACTATCTCGAAAGAGAGGTGATTGGGACCGTCAGGTTTCCCAGTGCAGCCTCCGGTCACTCACTATCTCGAAAGGGAAGTGATTGGGGCCGGCAGGTCTCTCCGTTCTTCAGCCTCCGGTCACTCACTATCTCGAAAGGGAAGTGATTGGGGCCGGCAGGTCTCTCCGTTCTTCAGCCTCCGGTCACTCACTATCTCGAAAGGGAAGTGATTGGGACCGTCAGGTCTTCAGCTCCGCCTGGTTGTCATAATCAGCGTTCAGTGCTTTACCACTTGATTCGTCTAGGCGAGATGCTGCCGGATTTCCTACTCGCACCTTAAGCTGAGTTGTCCCGGTAACCTTGCCAGACGCTCCAGTGTTAAATCCTATTTGCTGTCTGTATTTCCAGCTCGCTCAGCTCCGCTTGGTTGTGCTCAGCTACTGCTTTACTATATGCTACTATTTAACACATGTATATCACCTGGCAACTGATTTGTTATCATCTAACACCTGACATGCGACCACTTGGCAAGACCTCTTGTTATGATATGACTTGCCACTGGACTAATATCAATCTCTTGACATGACTGGTTACCTGTCTAATATCACCATCTTGTCATGCTATCCTTTGACACCCGGCATGATATACTTGACTTGTGATTATCATATTTACGGGAATCTTGTCTTGTTATCCTGTATTATATACAGTGACCTGTTATCCTGAATGGAACTAAGTGCCACACGGAGCAAAGTGCCACACCACATACGTGGTGGGGGCCACCTCTTGAATCTGTGGGGGCCACCTCTAGAATCCATCCCCTCAGAGCAAAGTGTCACATGGAACAAAGTGCCACATCACACATATGGTGGGGGCCACCTCTTGAATCTGTGGGGGCCACCTCTTGAATCTGTAGGGCCATCTCCTGTTATGACCAGTTATTCCCGTAATCTGATAATCTTAACAAGCTATAAAAAGGATAACTTGCACGGGGAATGGGAGGAAGTGATGGATGCCGGTATGATGCCTTGCTTATAGTAGTGGAATACCTGAACTGACGATTCGTGTTAGAGGGATTTAAGGCCCTCAGAAGATACGTGTTAGGGGGATTTAAGGCCCCCAGGGTGGTCCCGGGCGTACGGGAACTTCTATAAGAGGAGCTATCAGTTCTTCATCAGCTTTCAATAACGAACCTCGCCTTGCTTATATATGGATGTATGTGTGTCGGGATGTACACCAGGACACATACCTAGATATATGAGTCAGGCGAGTAATAATAATAAAGACTCCTGTTATGCCCGTTATGGACTCCTGTTATGATTCCTGTTATGACTCCCGTCATGTACTCCTGTTATGATTCCTGTTATGACTCCCGTCATGTACTCCTGTTATGGCTGTTATGTGTTCCTGTTATGACCACTTTGTAACTCGGGTTGTATGTGCTTGGATTATGATGATATGAGATAAAGGTATATAGATGAGGGTTTCCTTGTTTGGATTATTCCTTTGATGTACTAGTCTCATGGAGCCGTGACCTAAGCTTGTACAATCGGTTTTACTCGTAATCGGGTTTTATATCGGATTTCCTGTTTTATGATGATTATGTTATACCCGTTCATACCTGCTATACCTGTATACACACTTGTGCTCATCCTTTCTCGCCACTTGGCATTCGTATCACCACTCGCCTGGGGAGTTTCATCTGACTCCCCTGGATCCTCATGTCCAGGTCATGGAGTTTGGAGCGAGTGGATTCTCCCGTTTGCTGATCAGAGCGGCGCAGCGGTAGCGTGGATCTCCAGCAGACCGCCCAGAGCTCTATTCTTCCGGACCCCCTGTGTGCCTCTCGAGTTTTCCTTTTATAAACTCGTGAGTGCCTTTTGTACTGTTCATACTTGTGCACCTCTTTGTAATCTCGCAATTGCGCATATCAGTGATGTAATATTCATGTAATATTGGATCACCTCTGGTGATAACTTTGTAATTGTACTCATGTGTTGGAATGTATAATGCACCACTTGCTTCCGTACTCTGATTCTTGCCTGTACTGATGCTTAGCGTATATACGTGAGGGTATTTCTGACCTGCGTATATACGTCGCAGTAACGTCTCCGTACCCGCCGGATCGGGGCGTTACAAAATGTCTAAACTGTTATAAAGCATCCAATTTTCGCATTTTAGTTCTTAATTATTATAGTGTACAGGTAATCAAAAAAAATAAAAGCAGAAGATAATAATACAAAAATTTACCCAACCACATAAAAGCAAGTGTAGACTTCTATAATGCTAAAGATTTGACCTGCACACCAAAAACAAGGAAGAAAAGTTAAAAATGTGAAATCAAACCATTCCCATCCCCAGCAACGGCGCCAAAATTTGATCGGGGGAAACCGTGCAAGAAAAGTGTATGTTTTGAAATCACGAATTAAAAGTGCGTGCTTTGACTTCCTCGATACTTTCATTATAGTATAGAGGCTAAACGGGCCGAATCCACAAGGACTGAAAGCGAAAGAAGCTTCACCGTTCTATTCACATGTGTGTTAATGGTTCTTCTATATTTTAAAGAATGAAAAGAAAAAAAAACAAAGAATAGAAAGAGAAGTGTACGGTGGAAACAAAGATAGAAATATTGAAGAGAAGGTATCTGTGATTTTTGTATTTATTTCTAAAGCAAAGTAAAAATGAAAGAAAACTTATGGCTACTAACTACTAATGGCTTCACTTACCATGCTAATCTCTTAGTGATAGTTGCCTTATATATACCCTTGGCCATTACTAGTCCTTGATTCAAGAGTGTTTCAAAGCATGACCCATAAGATAACTTTCACATCCAACTAAACAATAAGTGCAAGCACACTACCATCAAACCTAAACTAAAACAAGTATAGAATAAAATAATGTTAGCTTGTTAGAGAGTTAGATGTTCGAGTGTTAGAATCAATCATCATGAGCCATCAATGGCTCTTATAAGAGCAAGGCTAAGTGGAGGCTATTAGATTCATGTGAATTATCAAGTAAGGAGTTAGGTTAGTAACTAGTTGCCATGAGAGAAAATTAGCTAAGCATGTAAAAAGAGTTAGAAAGAAGAAAACAATGAGAGATAAAGTGAGAACCTTTCATAGAGTGTCACTTTTCATTACAAGCACTCTTACTTTTATCGTATGTACTACTCTCTTCCCTATTACATGATCTACAAGAAATGAAAAATACAAAAGAGGAAAAAGAAGAAAAACTAACCTAAATACCCTAAAAACTACATACATGAAAAAAAACAACCCTAAAACTCATCTCAACACTCTTTCCCCTGAGCTCTAGAAATCCCAAGTATTTATAGGCAAAAGAGGGCACTAGGGAGGGTGTACGGAGCCGCGAAAACGTGGCCAGGGCAGCATTTCCGCAGCCGTACTGGCGCCCGCGCGCGGCATCTTCTGGCATGCGTTGTCGGTTTGTCCCTCTGTCAGTTGTAACCCCTAGTTTTTGGATATGGGCACCCGGTTTTGACAGAATTACTTTCCAAAGTCAATGGCTATATGTAGACTTTAAATCACCAAATAAATGAGATTTTGAGCTTCTTCTTCATTTCATGCCATGGACTTAGAAACATACAAGAGAGTTGTTATTAACAGTATTTAATATTGAATAAATGTAAAGATGTAGTACGAAATATACATATTTAGAGACTAATCTCATATAGTAATCCATATGTCACCCCGACCTCTTTTGACTCGGATATTATCAACAGATATATTATAATTTTAACCAACTAAGTATGCCGGATTGGTCTTATCCGAATCAACTAATGGTCCAGTCCCAATATTTGAACAAGACTAAAATAATCATCATCTCCACTCTTCAAACAGTCAATGGGGATACAACTCCCCTGAGTTATATTATCAACAATCTTACCAATATTCAACTTCATATACTCCTTTTCTCGAGCAATAAAAAGAAGAACCAATTGACTGGGAAAAGTCGATGGAATCCCTAGAAGAGCTCGAGCGACGAATTCAAAATCTAGAAGACTTAAAATCTCATCAAAATTTTCAAATCCAAGATCCTAACTCTATTTTCCAAGTCTGACAACAAGAAGAAGAACCTACCGACTTAGAAAAGAGTATGAAACCTATGATTCAGTTCCAAAATGATTCCTTCAATAAGTTAGAAGTATAAATGGATCCTTTGAACAACCTACAAAATGCTAAGAATGAGGAAACTCTACAGAACACATTTTCGATCATTCCCAATTGCCCTAACCAAATTGATAGGAATCAATAATCATGGTGTCTTAGAGACTTCGACCAAGATTCAATTTCATTACACCAACTTGAACTTGACCAATCCCAAATCTTGGACAAATTGGCAAGTTTTCACTTCAAGAAAATTAAACTTGATTATGAATGTGAACCCGACCCCCAACTTTATGATTTAATTTCAATTTTTGAATCTATATTGACTATGGTATCCTTACCTGATTTGGACCCCATTCCCAAGCCAACACTAATTCCTGTACCATAGAGCTTGAAATTGAAGCACTAATTTTTGATAGCCACAATCCATTGATGTGAAAAGAATGTAATTTTCAATATTTTAATTAGGAACCAACTCTTGAATCTAAAATGACTCTTGAACTTAAATTTGATTTTTCGAGTCAGTATTGGTTCCCGAACCTATCTTTTTTGAGGCCAAATCAACTGCTTTACCGAATCATGTTGAACCAAGGTATTGACCATTATGATTCTGAGATGATATTCTAAGATTGATCATATAAACAGGATGATTTTAATGTTAGGGTCTTGCATGATCCTATTCACTTGGAGAGTTGTAACCAATAAATAGGAAAGAGGTCATCCAAGGTGGGTTTCAAGATAATCTACAATATTTAGATTGCGCAGCAACGTTTGGCCCAATTTGACCACCATCGAAACCACCACCTTGAGGTAACATTTTCCTTCTCTTTCTTCTTTATCATGCCTATATGCATTCATTCATACATTAAGAACAATACATGAGATGGTGTGGGGGAGGGTTCCAACATAACATAGGCTTTTATTTTAATTTAAAAAATGAAAAATATAACATTTTCTTTGCTTTTAAAAACTTTTTATAAATAGAAATAATATTTTGATCTATTTTTTGTAAGAAATTAAGTCAATTTTATGGAATAAGAGAATCATAAGTAAGATTTTTTATACTTAGTCAAAATAAGATTATTTGTTTGATTTCTAGAGTTAAGAAAACAAATTGAAAAAGTAATTTAGTATTGATGTTTACCTTGATAAAATATGCATAATTTATACGCTTACACACTTTAGATTCAAAAATAAAGATTCTTATGCCTTATAAAAAAATAAAAATAATATATATATATATATATATGAAAAATAAACAAATCTAATTATTGATTAGTTAGGTTCTTTGACCTAAGCAAGCCTTCATATTTATGCAAAAAGTAACTAGATAAGTTTGAAATATATACATATACATATATATATATATATATATATATATATATATATATATATATATATATATATATATATATATATATATCAAAAATTCTCTGATTAAGCTTGGCATTTGTGTCTCATAAAACATAAGTATTCATGCCTAAAAGTGGTCCATGCAATTAATAAAATCCTTAAGTTTTATGGTCTTATTTGCTGGAGTCCTTAAGTCCTTCGAGTGATTTCTCACTCAGTGCCTTAAGACTGTCCGGTTTGGGAGTCACCGACCTAAGACTCGTTATATGGGCCGATTAGAAAGCCTAATATAATTATGGGATAATATGACAAAAAATATTTAAAATAAGGTATAAAAGTTAGAGTTAAAGATCCCGAGTCAAAATTTCACAGTGACAAAGATGCATATGACTTAAGGTAAAATAATAGATTTGATGAGAAATACAATTTAATACTTACCTTAATTGATAACAAGTTTTTAAATAGAGACTGTGTTTAGAAATGAAAAGTTCAGTTTTCTTATAACTTGTAAATTACTTGAATTTTTACAATAATACTTCAAATATTTTCTCGTCTTTTCAAAATGTGTTTTCAAAATACTAACACTTTATTTCTCTTTCTTTATAGATTTTGTGGGTGTAATCCACTGAAAACCCTCACAAGATAAAACTCGTCCTCTAGGGGTAATTTAGAAGTTTAACGACCTATTGAATATGCTAAGTGCAACTGTGATTCCTACTACAGTGCGTTAGATTTGGTTAACTCTATTTTTCTTTGTTTTGTTCGAAGATGAGCAAAAGATAGGTTTGGGGTGTAATTGCACACATTTATTGCATATCTATTATTACATGCCTACATCTATCTTGTAATAAATCCTGCTAATTTCTTTTCTTAATGTCTTATTTTGCTGGTTTGTCTTAATGAAGGGAGAGAAGATAAGACCAAATAAAAGACAGTTAAATTCTAATTTAATTAGATCTATTTGGTTAACTGAAGATAAAATTAAATAAATACAGTTAAAATCAGATTTAAAAGAATCAATTTGGTTAGCTTGAAGAATCAAGGAGATAGAGGCAAATCCAGAAGTCCAAAGGCAACCTATCAATATAAAAGGAATATCTAAAAGATTGAAATGTATATCCAGAAGATTCAGAGAGATAAGACACAATCTAACTGAAGATCAAGAGATAAAATAAAAAAAAATCTCCAACCTTATCATAAGACCTTTTCTGTTGGGCAAGAGATTTTGTCCCTGTCTTTATATGCTCTCCCTTATTCAGTTTTCTCTATATATACCTGCATTTCTAAAGGCAAAGAGCACCACTCAGTAGAGAGTTTAAGCTAGAATTTTTACTTTAGTTTTTAAATTAGGTTTTGTTTTCTTTTTAATGTAATTTTTTATTTTATTCATGTAATAAAGATTAGAAAAGAGTTTCATGGGAGAAAGAAAGTGAAGCTTATATTGAGAGTGACATCGGTGTAAGTATTCTTTTTTTCTTTTATTTTTATTTAATCTAATTCAAAGTTGCATTTTTTTTGCTTTATTCTTGTTTTTGTTTTCTTCCCTCTAAATGCTTGTAAATCCAGGTGATTCCTATAACCTCGAAACTATCTTGCCATAGCAAGTGTCATTGATGGCTTATGGTTATGGCTAACCGCTCCTTTATTATTTTCGTGCTTGCCTTTTAATTCATGGTGTAGATCAGGGATGGGGATTATCTTATAGATCATGCTTTGCTCGCCTTCAAAGACAAGGTAAATCGTCGCGTCCAAGGTAAGCAAGCGCTGAAGAGGTAAGTAAATGTTTCTTTTCTATTTCAATTTCTTAGCTTAGAAAACAATTTCAAAAACCAACTCTTATTTTCATTTCTTTCTCTTCTAACTTAGTTCTTAAAACACTATATTCTTCTTCCATCTTCACATTTTCTAACACAACATTTTTGTTTTCTTTTTCTTAAACTGAGAAATCTTAACATGTTTTTGTAAATTAAAAGAAAAGGAACTTACTTAAATGCATATATCGCAGTTCCTCCTTGCGGGTCATGAGCATCATAGCCACTTGCTGTAGCGAAAGAATTGAGAATCTAGCACTTTTCTGAACTCTGTTTTTTTTTTTGTGCAGGTTTAATCTCAATCAAAGTATAGCCCGAATTTTGGATTGGGTTAGGGCTGATTTGGTTCAGTGGAACTGGTTCTCTTGTTTCAGGAAGTTTCAAGCTTCTCGATAGGTTGGCATAGCTTCAACAGCTATGGATGATTTTATGGAATGGATACCCCCTCTTGAAGAGATAGAATTGGTGTCCCTAGACTTTTCAGAAGTTGGTTCTCATTGGATGGTTTTCTCAGTTATATCCTCAAATAAATCCCGCCCTTATTTTTCATCTTTTCAAGAATTCCCCTTGGCACATAGTTTCTAAGAGGGTCTTGTTTTTGTAGTCTAAACTATCATAAAAAATTTGGCACTGTCGCCACTTCTCTATACCATGATGAGAACATTGGGCAGGGAGGTCTTTGAAACGGTCAAAGTACCTCTAAAATGGTTCACTAATTTCTTATTTGAAATGCATAATATTCTTCCTTACGAGAGCGGTTTTGTGAATAGGATAGAATTTCTTTAAGTAGGTCTTGTTGAAATTATCCCAAGGAATGATAGAATAGATAGCTATGCTATATAGCTATTTCTTGGTTAGGTCCTTAAGTGCAAAAGGGACGACACATAACCTAACCACGTCATCTCCTAAATTGTGTATACTTATTATGACGCAAACTTCCTCAAATTCTCTTATGAAGAAGTACACGTCCTCAGACTCTAGACCAAGGAACTTTTGGAGAGTGTTGAAGAATTGTGATTTCAGTTTAAAACTGTTGCCATTGGCTTCTGGGAGCCGAATGCAAGATGGAAGGGAGGTCCTCATGGGATAGAATATCTCCTGCAATGATGTAGGTTGAGCCTCGATTTGGTCTTAGTTCTAGTTTTGTTTCTGATTTAGGTGGTGAATTGCTTCTAGTCAACCTAGATGTGTTTGGTTCTCTTGACCACACTTGCATACACAATTACTACCACAAACAATTTCACCAATCAATCAAAAAAAGAAAAAAAATCAACCATACCTATTCTAAGGTATACTTAGACCTACATGACTCCTAACTGGTTTAGATTACCCGTGGAGGTATAATACAGAATCTGACTACAAGTTAATTAGCTAGATCAAGGTAAGATTTGTGCGAGGTATCCGCAAAAAGCGACGGGCCTTATTAAGCTAAACCATCGGCCTTTGAGGTTTCACCTCTCAATCCCAGTCCTTTGATACTGATTTGGCAAGAGTCCAATTCTAACAAATTCCCTTTTAGGTCAACCTCCTAGTGAGTCCGAGATGTCCTAAGGGTTAACATCTATCAGATTTTAAGTTAGGCTTAGGTTTGCATGCTTGGAGATGTTTTGTGGTCTAAAGAAGGGGAATGACTCCCCCACCTTATCTTTTGTTGGATTTTATCCTTAATATTTGTTTGTAAAAGTATGCAAGATATTTGCAAAAATAACACTCAACAAGTAAGTAAATCACTCAAGAATATTCCTAAGCTAGATGCTCTGCAGACATACATTATCTCCAGCTTTCTTCAACAGTAATTGAAAGAAAAACGTAATTAGATAAATGTCTATGAATGCAAGTCTAAAAATTTTTTAGGCAATTTTAATCAACTGATTACTGTTGGATTAAAACAGGGTGATAAGATAATCAAGTATAAAAAAACTAACAATGTAAGAAAGCTTATTCTGCAGAGCAATATGTCCTGCAAAAAAGAGTTTTTACTAGTCCCATAAAATTGCTACATTTTCGCAGCAAAATATGCGTCTCCAGGGCCAACTCTTGGAATCATGTTCCCTACTTTCTAGAGTTGGGGCACAGATGCAAATTAGATGTTGTATGAAGAAGTTAATTCTTTTTTAAAAATTACTCTTGAACTGAATGTTAAATCATCCAGTTTTGTTTTTCAAGTATGAAGTAAAAACAAGTTCAAGTATTGTTTTCAAAATAAAAGATTAAAATCTAAATCCATCCTCATGTGCCTTTAGGAACACTTACAAAGATGCAAAGCTTAGTTAAGACATCCATATGATTCCATTGGGTTCTCTACAAAAAAATCGTTCAAAACAAGAAGGATAGAAGAGAGACGTTAGTAAACCCAGAAAAAACCGATTTAGCTACTTATACTAGATGTAAAGCAAAGCATAGAATTGAAATACAACATAGCAGAACTTTGGAGAAAAGTAGAATAAACAAGGTGAATCTCCATTGATGTCACTTCAACGATAAATTTCACACTATTTTTCTTTCCTTCACTTGTTATTGGACTGAACTACAAAGTAAAAAATTGAGATACAACTTCTAAAAACTATCTAACATTGATCCTAAATCCTAAAAATGAAGTAAGAATTTAATCCTAGCTTTCATCTTGTTAAAATCTAGTGAATGCAATATTTATAGCCAAATAGGGATTAGGGGGAGCGTCTGAAGATAGGGGAGCTAATGCTTCCCCTATCTCATCAAGATTACCGCGGATCCGCGAAGACCAAATTGAAAATCCAGATGGCCACATCTAGGGAGCGGGGATCCCAGATTTTGTATTATCTCCTTTTGTCCAACTAGATTTTCAGTTTAGTCTTCGATTTTGATCTGAACTTTGTTGATCTTCATTGATTCTCCATTTAACTGAATAGATCTCTTTGAATCTTATTTAACTGAACTAGATATGGGATTATTTTCAGCTAACCAAATGGATCCAGTTAAATCTAATTTTAACTAGTATTATTTGGCTTTATCTTCTCTCTTAATTAGGACATGCCTGCAAATTAAGACATAGTTTTTAGCAGGATTCAGTATAAAATAGATGCAAGAATTTAGTGATAAACATGTAATAAATATGCAATAAATGTGTACAATCAATATTCACTCCCCGATAGTGCATTTGGGCTTGAGTCACAGGACACTCCGATCGTGAAGCTGCGGGGACATATTCGTGCATCCTGGCCTCTGAGAGCTGCCTGGGGTCAAGGATGAACTCTTTGATGTGCCCCTGATTTACTAGCTCTTGGAGTTATTTTAGGTGATATCGGCAACAACAGTTCTATGGCCCATCCCGTCATGAAAAACGCAGTACTCTTCAGCCCTTGGACTTTTTGGGTTAGGCGGGAGCGGTCTCGGTCGCTTTATCAAAGATTGGTCATTGATAGCACTGAAAACGTGATCAACTGAAATAATTGATGTAGTGCTTGAGGCTCTCCTAGCGCTTCATCTTGATGATAAGGAGATACTTGCTATTCTTTTTGAATTCGCATCAGGACGTGAATTGATTGTAGAAAGCTTGCCTCATCTCCTCGAAGTCTCAAAGCGAGTGGCTCGAAAGAGAGTAGAAACAATCGGAGGTGAGCCCCTTGAGGCTAGAAGGGAACACCCAACTTGTGAGGAGGTAATCATGCGAATAGATCGTCATCTTATCATGGTAGTGTTAAAGATGCTAGATGGGGCCGGTAGTGCTGGAGTAGAGGTCAAAGCACAACATCACCAACTTCATTGAGAAACAGTGAGACATGATTTCCATCAAAGGAGGGGAGCTGGAAATCTTCAGGCTCCCACCTTCATCTGGTGGTGAGATTGCATGCTCGTTCTATCGATGTGTTTTAGAACAAACTCGATGATGTCCTTAATGTGAGGGATCTTCGAGGCCTTGTGTGGTTCAGAAGACTGGAGTGTTCACCATCACTGGGACTGTAGGACCGATCGTGTCTCCGACTGGTTTCGGCATGAGTAGAGTTGTTGGGGCAAAGTGAAGATTGGTCATCTGGAGGGCCTCCACTCTCACGGTCATGAGATAATTGAGACCTTCACAGGATCTCGAGTTGGGCGAGGAAATGATTCTAGATGCGATTCATTGCGTCCCTCTCAAGTGCAGCCTCCTCTAGCTCATGGGCTGCCTGTTTATGTTCATGGGTTACCTCTGCCCATTGCTTGTCCAATTACCTCTAGAGGTTGGTGAGTATTTGGTGGAGTTGATCCTCAGGAAGAGCCGAGCCCCATGTCTGTTTCCTCCCACTTCTGCTGCAGAGATCGGAGATGATAGTGCTTCCCTGATATCTTCGACGTGGATGTCAGGGTGAGGAGTATTGGAACTTACCTTTTGATGATAATAGATTTTATGATAACAAATGTGATGCATGTACATTGGAGCTCAATCTAAGGAGCTAGTACTGAGTTCTGGTAGCTCAAGAGTATAAAAGGATATTTACTATTTTTGTGTATTTTTAGAAGATTGTTAAAAACCTTAATCACACACACAAAATAGTCTTCTAGTTGACTTATCTCTTTTATAGTCAACTAACATATCCTATAGTTGACTTACTATATTCTATAGTTGACTAAGGGTCTTCAAAGAAAAGTATCTGTTCTCTATTTTTGACTGTAATCAAAATTAGTCGACCAATCCCCTTATATAATCGACTAGTTTTAGTTTTCAGAGACCTATCAATCTGTGTCAGATTAATATAGTCGACTTGGTCTTTAAATTAGTCAACTAACTCAGGCAAAATTTCTTATACTAGTCGACTAATCCATACCCTAATTGACTAAGTTCAGTTCATGATTGTTATTCCATTTTTGATATTCTAGTGTTTTCTCCAATGTTCTGATTTTCAAATTTGAGTTGATAACTTCTCTAACTGACCATTAATTTTACCTATAAATAGGGATGTCCTTGGATGAATTCACTAATTAAAATCATTAGTTTTCTATCCAAAACTCTGTTCAAAGGTTCTATTTTCTAGAAAACTATTTTTCGCTTTCTGTTCTTTACACAATTCTAAATCTCTTGTGAAGAATTCTGAGAGTCCTCCTCTAATACACCTTATTCACTCACAATCACATACAAGTTTTAAGGTTTATAGGCTACATTGTGTTCCATCAAAGAAAGTCTCTTCTGGTGTAAAGAAGAGTTGTACAGATTTGACAAAGAGTATTTTGTCAAGTGGTGTACAGGAGTTAATTTTAGGGTGTATCAAAATAAGGATAAGGAAAATCTCAAGCTGGTTGCTTGGGGACTGGACATAGGTCACAAGGACAAAACAAGGATAAAATCTCTCGTGTTTGCATTTACATTGTTTTGAGATTTATTCTATGCATTTTACTTTCCACAAGTAGTTTACTTTTTGTTATTAAAGTATATAAACACTATTCATCTTCTATTTAGTGTTTGTGTTGCCTTGGTTTTAGATACTATACTTGGTATCAGAGCCGTGTTCAAGGATGGCAACGGAATTTCCTGCATTAAATTCAAGGAAGGACATTCTACACAACGTCCACTATTTTTTATAGATCAAACTACAACTATTGGAAGTATAAAATGAAGATTTACTTGCAATCACTTAATTATGAAATGTGGAACATAGTGGGAGCACCATACACTAAGCCTACCACCAATTATGATGCTTGGAGTGAAAAACAAAAGAAGTCTGTCAATCTTGATGCCAAAGCAATGAATACGCTTTTCTGTGTCTTGAACAAAGAAGAATTCAATCACGTATCAACGACCAGATCTGCAAATCAAATATTGCAGATTTTACATGTAATACATAAAGGTACCAAAAAAATTAAAGAATCTAAAATCTCTATTCTTTTCATAGGTTTGAACTCTTCAAAATGAAAGAGAATGAAACCATTGCAGAAATGATTATAAGGTTCACTGACATTACAAATTCCTTAGTAGCCCTTGAAAAGGAATACATTCAAGTTGAAAAAGTTAGAAAAATTCTTCGTGCACTTAAATCAGATTGGGAGAAGAAAACTGCTGCAATAGAAAAAGCAAATGACTCTCAACAATGGCATTAGAAAACCTTATTAGTAATTTAATAGCATATGAAGTTTAACTTGAAGATAGAAAGAAAGATGAACAACAATGTCAATCCAAGAAGAAAGTACTTTTCTTCCATACATCCTCAGATTTAGACAATTTAGATGAGGATGAAAAGAAAATGGCAATAATCTCAAGAAAATTCAGAAAGTCCTTGAAATAAGATAAGTTTAATCCTCTTTTTTTTAAGTGTAATAAACCAGGTCATATAAAGAAGGATTGCCCATTGCTAAAATACAAAGGGAACTTCAAGACTTTAAACAAATTCAACAAAAAGAAAAAGATTATCAGAAAACTTGAAAGGATAGTGATTCATCTTCCTCTGATGAAGAAGAAGCCACTAATAAACTGCCAATGTCTGTTTTATGGCTCAAGAAGATGAGGACTAAACGTATGCTGAATTATTGGATGCATTTAATAAACTATATAATGATTTCAAAAATGAAAAGATTAAAAATAAAGTATTAACAAAAGAAAATGAAAGACTCAATAAAGAAAATTCATTTCATATTTCTCAAATGTCTTCCTTAATTTCTCAACTAATTTTGAAAAGTTATTTCATCTTTAAAAAAGATAATGAGAATTTCTTAAAAGAGAATGCTTTGCTTAAAAGAGAAACTGTTTTTTAAATTCTAGAATTTTTAATTTATATAAAGAAATATAATTTTTCAAAATTAAATATGAAAATTTTTTGAAAAATTTGACAAAAATTAATAAGGGAAAAGAAAATCTAAATGATTTATTATCTCGTCAAAAGATTTCAAATAATCATTTTGGTATTGGATTTTCAAGAAATAAATTTGAAAAACCTATACTTGTTTACCAAAAGAATAATTATAATTCTTTTGTTAAGAAAAACATTAATATGGTTTCAAAAAGATCTAGGTATAAATATTTATGGATTCCTAAAAATCTAAATATTGAGGATAAAAATGCCTATATTGCATCATATATACATCAAGTTTGTAATTCTCATAATTATGTTTACACTAACAGGTGGACACCTAATTCAAATTGATTTTAGATTCCTAAAGACTAATCTTTTTCAGACCCTGTCATGATGGGCACCTTATAAAATATTTTATCTTATAGGTACCTTATAAAGAAAAGTGGATATTTGATAGCGGTTATTCCAAACACTTGGTAATGCAAAATATAATGTATCATATATGTATGTCATGATGTATTTTATGCAGGGAGAGAACACTTTACATATATATATATATATATATATATATATATATATATATATATATATATATATATATATATATATATATATATATATATATATATATATATATATATATATATATATATATATATATATATATGTATGTATATATGTATGTATATGTATATGTATATATGTATGTATATGTATATGTATATATATGTATATGTATATGTATATGTATATGTATATATATGTATATATGTATGTATATATGTGTGTGTGTGTGTGTGTATGAATATATGTGTATATATATGTGTATATGTGTGTGTGTGTGTGTGTGTGTGTGTGTATATATATATATATATATATATATATATATATATATATATATATATATATGTATATATGTGTATATGTGTGTGTGTGTGTGTGTATGTTATATCTGTTCTCTGCGGGAGGAGTTTCTCCGTAGGGGGAGTTTGTGCACACAGCTTGTCATCATCAGAAAGGGAACTTATATTTTGACGATAATAGATTTTGATGATAATAAATGTGATGCAGGTATATTGGAGCTCAATCTAAAGAGCTAGTATGGAGTTCTGGTAGCTCAAGATTATACAAATTTATTTACTATTTTGTGTATTTTTAGAAGATTGTTAAAAGTTTTGATCGCACACACAAAATAGTCTTCTAGTCGACTTATCTCCTTCTATAGTCGAATAATATATACTATAGTCGACTTACTATATTCTATAGCCGACTAAATGTCTTTAGAGAAAATAATGTTCTTTATTTTTTTTACTGTAATCAAAATTAGTTGACTAATCCCCTTATATAGTCGACTAGTTTTAACTTCCACAGACCTATCAATCTGTGTCAGATTAATATAGTCGACTTGGTCTTTAAGCTAGTTGACTAACCCAAGCAAAATTTCTTATACTAGCCGACTAATCTCATGCCATAGTCGACTAAGTTCAGTTTCTGACTATTATTCAGTTTTTATTATTCTGGTGTTTTCTCCAACGTTTTAATTTTCAAATTTGAGTTGATAACTTTTCTAACTAACTATTGATTCCACATTTAAATAGGGATGTTGTCCCTGGATGAATTCACCAATTAAAATCATTAGTTTTCTGTCTAAAACTCTGCTCAAAAGTTCTGTTTTTCAGAAAATTATTTTTTACTTTCTTTCTTCATACAATTCTAAATCCCTTGTAAGGAATTCTGAGAGTCCTCTTATAAAATACCTTGTTCACTCACAATCACATACAAGTTTCAAGGCTTATAAGCTACATTGTATTCCATCAAAGAAAGTGTCTTCTTGGTGTAAAGAAGAGTTGTACAGATTTCACAAAGGGTGTTTTGTCAAGTGATGTACAGAAGTTAATTTTGAGAGTGTATCAAAATAAGGATAAGAAAAAACTCAAGCGGGTTACCTGGGGACTGGGCGTAGGTCACAAGGACCCTAAAATCTCTCGTGTTTGTGTTTGCGTTTGCATTTTTCTGAGATTTATTCTGCGCATTTTAATTTCCTGCAAGTAGTTTATTTTTTGTTATTAAAAGTTTATAAACAATATTCATCTCCTTTTTAGTGTTTGTGTTGCCTTGGTTTTCGATCCTACAAGGAGGAGGGGGATTGGTATCCCCCGTGCCTCTAGTGGAAATAGATACACCCTTTAAGGCGGCGGCGATAATGGCTCAAGATGTGCTTCTTCTTGGTATGGCTATCTCCATTGGACGAGGTTTTTTGAGGAAGAGATCAAAGAAAGGGAGGAGATCTTGAGGGTAGATTCAAGAGATCTCAATGAAAGCACCAAACTGTAGAGGTAAATTTCTCAAAAAAAATTATCTGCACTCAATTTGTAAGGAGAAAAATGGGTCAAGGCAAACACCAAAGAATTTACGTTGAAAAGCCGCGAGAGAGAAAATCATGGTGCAAAGAAAAAGAGAGGATCAACTAAATCAAAGAGAATACAAAGACTTCTCAGCACTTTGTTACACATTCAATTCTCTAGGGTTCTATCCTCTACTAAAGAAGAAAAGAATAATTTTTATAGCTGAGGGATAACGAGTTGAGTCGTGGCTCCTGAGATTTTTGCTTCTGGATCTGACCGTAATGGTAACTGTATAATGCCAAAGCAGTGATTAGTTTAAATGGCACGTAATTATCAGGGTCATGCTGACTAGAATTGAAGTCTAGATCTATACTTATAGCCCCACGTGCTTAGTGGTTGTAATCATTTTTGTAGCCAGTGATCAGGTGAGATCTGTTTAATCTATTCAGTTGAGATCTGATTTGATAGTTCTGAGAATCTCGCCGCTAAGCTGTGCTAGAGGGATCTTCCAGAGGCTTCAACTGTTGAGGTTGAGTTGGGCTCGTTTGTGGCTCGAGAGGTGATGTCGGGGCCATCGAGTTGGTGTTGGACCCGAGCTCCTAGGCACTTGACCTGAGGTGATGTCGGGGCCACCGAGTGGGGTTGGACCAAAGCTCATTGGCGCGTTACGTGGCAAAGGCACACGGTCAACGGTCAAATGGCGGTCGTTCCCTCATCGCATCCCCGGGATGCCATGTGTCGCAATCTCACTTCGGGATCAAGAAATGACTCTTACACCCACCTAGATCTGTAGGAAAAGTAGGTGTGCCTCACTTTATAATTTTTGCTAATTCTTTTAAATGGTATATTAACTCATAGACATTATGTCCTAAATTATATTACACAAACATTGCTACTTGCTAGTAGCATAACTCAAGTGTACCAACTCCAACGCAATCCAAGCAAACCCACGACCGAGTTGGCGAAACTCGAGAATGGGCTAGGTTTGATCATGTGCTGGTGAAACCCACATTAGAGTAATCGAACTATACTGAACCCATGGCCACAAGTAAGGTTATTCCCTAGATTTAATTTTATGGAAAAATGTAAAATACTAAGGGACAATACACTTATAAGAATTTCGATGTTTCAAAGTTGTCTGTTGGCCCAAGACTCAAGGAAGAAGAGCACGGGGACATGGTGAAGCTCATCACCAGCAGATTCTCTCACGCTATTTGTTCGCCTTCACAAAAGCCCCAATGTCTTTGTTTCCATCATCATATTCTCCCTGCAGGACAACTGATAGCTTCAATATATACTTATAATATTCCCTTCAAAAAAACAGTTAGCATTGCCATTAACTGAAAGATGCCTGTTGTTTTGTGTCCTTTTCTCCTGTGCCCAAATCGATGCCTCTTCTATGGATAATTACATTACAAGAAAAAATAATGTATATTTTCTTTCCTCTAAAAAGAACATTAACTTGACTGTCAGAGAGTCTGGAGACCAATATGAAGAAAGTTCCACCCCATGGGACTGCATGCTAAAATGCTGAACAAATATATCTAAAAGAAATAAATTTCAGTTCTTGTATATGATTATTTTTCCGAAAACTCTACGCACGTATTTGGAGAATGCTGGCTATGCTGTGAAGCATCAAAATCTCATCAGAAGGAGGTACTTTCTTCTAGCTAAGATATCTTTACCAAAGATCCATGATATCTTTATTCCTATTGTCATCATCTTTATAAAAAACTGCTTTAGTATCTACTTTCTCCTTGGGGAGTTTGTCATTCTCCATCATTTTATTCAGACAAAGGCCACATAATGGACATAATGTGGCCCATCTCGGATGCCCTTTAAGAGAGAAGTTCTTACCTTACTTGAAGTTGAAATCAAGTAGAATTCAGTTAAAAGAATATGACTGGATCCTTTCCATTGTCCTAACAATGAATGGGGATAAAGTTTGATTAAAGTTGCATAAGTTTAATAATAAGTATTCCCATGCCCCCACCAAATTTTTATTGAGTGTATTTATTTATTTTTCTTAGCATGTATTAAAGTAAACATTTAATTAAAGAAATTTAACAAGATAACGTGTTAAAATGCTTTTACAGTATTTAAATCAATAACTAATCCTATTTTGACGCAGCAATAGACTACGAAATTTGGTTTCTAGATATACTAATTAACTATTTGTATTTTTTCTCCAATTGCAGGACTCTCACTGTCGATGTAGGAGAGAGAAAGTTCTTCTATCATTATTGGCGGCAAATTTTGAACTAGTGAAAGTTTTGTCACAAGACACATGCCTTACCAACTTTCTTTAAGTTCTTGTTTAGTGTGTTTAATGTCTCTCATGAGAATCTCTCTCTCTCTCTCTCTCTTTCTCTCTACCCTCCCCCAATCCCTATCTATCTCTAGTTTTTCCCCTCTTAAGTTACTCCATGTTGAAAGATAAACTCAAACAAAGTCCCTTGGAGTTCCCAATACAATATTAATTAAAGAGATGAGAGGTCAAATGCATTATGTAGTTTGTAATTACCAAGAGTTATTGTGAAGAAGTTTAAGAGTCATTGTGAGGAAGTTTAAGAGTCATTGTGTGTGGAATTCCAATGTGTGTGGAATCTCAAGAGTCATTAGGAGTCTATAAATAGTGTTGTCATCCTTGAATGAAAAGATAAGCAAGAATAAGCAAGAATTTGATAGAAAAGAAATTTTGTGCTCTTGCTCCTTACTCCTCCTCCTCATATTTCTAGTTCTTCTTGTGCTAACAAATGGGTATCAGAGCCGTGGTGGAGTGATCGAAGACGCGTGTTGACGGTGATCGCAGCGCGTAAGGAGCGCTCAGTGGCAGCGCGTGAAGCAAGTGCGAGAGGCGCTCAGCAATCAAAAGACATTGGCGGTGATCAAATCTCAAGGTGATCAAATCTTCCAGCAAGTTCTTTGTGCTGTGATCAAATCTCAAGGAAGTGCTGCATGACTTGGGCAGTGTGTGATTATTTTTCTTTCGTGCGGTGATTACTTTGGGAGGTGATTCCCATTGTGAAGCTTGAAGCTTGAAGCTTGGAGAAGACCAAATCCACTTCCTTGCTAAAGGCGTGCCAGAGAATGCACAGCAAAATCCACTTCTTGCTGAAGGCGAGTACTTTGCATGAGTACTCTACATGACTTTGTGCCTTGTGCGGCGAGCACTGCGTGTGCTACGAAGACCGCCCCTACCACTTCGTACAAGTGCTGAAAGCGAAGGCGAGTACAAGTGCTAAAGGTGAAGGCGAAGACAAGTTGCCGAAGGCGAAGTTAAGTGCGAAGGCGAAACTAAGTACCGAAAGCGAAGACAAGTGCTGAAGGTGAAGACCGTCGGTGACAGAACTGGCGAATTCCGGGAGTACACCGCTGGGACAAAAGCCTACACCGCTGGGTCAGATGCCGCTACAACGCCTCACAAAGACGAACTATGACAATTAGAGCATTCAGATGCGGGTGTTGCTTGGTGCACAAGACGCGTGGGAAGTAGTTGAGAACGGCTACACAGAGCCGGCTACTACTGATAACATGACGCCGAATCAGTTAAAGGCGTTGAAAGAAACGCGCACGAAAGACAAGACCGCTCTCTACTTCTTATTTCAAGCGGTAGATGAGTCGGGGTTCGAGAAGATTGCTAGTGCGGCAACTTCGAAGGAGGCATGGGAGATTTTGCAAAAAGTCTTCAAAGGCGCCGACCGTGTTAAACAAGTGCGGCTTCAAACTCTACGAGGTGAATTGGAGGCCATGAAAATGAAGGAGTCAGAAGGAGTATCTGACTACATCACGCGTGTACAAACGGTGGTGAATCAACTCAAACGCAATGGAGAAACCATAACCGATTCAAGGGTCGTGGAGAAGATTCTGCGGTCATTGACCGAGAATTTCGAAAATGTTGTATGCGCAATTGAGGAGTCGAAGAATCTGGAGGAGATGACCATAGATGATCTCGCCGGTTCTCTCGAGGCGCATGAGCAACGGAAGAAGAAGAAACAAGATCTGCTCGAAGAGGCCTTACAATCTAAGGCAACTATCAAGGAGGACAAGACGATGTATGCCCAGCAAAACTGGCGTGGTCGAGGACGCGGCCATGGAGGTCGTGGTCACGGTAGAGGCTGCGGACGCGGAGACAACTCGAAAGAAAAGGACCAGCAGAGCTAACAAAATTGGCGTGGTCAAGGATGCGGTCGTGGTAGAGGCGGCCGGTCAAATCGTCAAAATGTCCAGTGCTACAAATGTGGCAAATATGGACACTACGCAAAAGAGTGCTACTCCGACAAAAAGATAGAAGAAAATGCGAAACTAGTCACGGAAGAGAAGATAAGAGACGATGGTGTTCTCATGATGGCCTAAAAAGACATTATTCCTGATAGCGACTCGGTCTGGTATCTCGATACAGGCGCTAGCAATCACATGAGTGGGCACAAACATCTCTTTATGAAGATTCAAGAGATAGAAGATGGGCACGTGTCATTTGGAGATGCGTCGAAGGTTCAAGTCAAAGGCCGAGGAAAAATACGCTTTTCTCAAAAGGATGGTAAAGAAGGGACAATTGAGGATGTCTACTATGTGCCTGACATGAAAAGTAATATCCTTAGCATGGGCCAACTATTAGAGAAGGGATATTCGATCTTCATGAAAGATCGAATGTTACACTTGAAGGACAAAGGAGGCCGGTTACTTGCACGAGTGGAGATGGCCAAGAATCGGATGTTCAAACTCAACTTGAGAAGTGTGCGAGAAAGGTGCTTGCAAGTCAACATGGATGACAAAGTCTCGTTGTGACACTTGCGGTTCGGACACTTATATTATGGCGGCCTAACAGAATTAGCAAAGAAGCATATGGTCCACGGGTTACCAGATATGGACTACACCAAGAAATTTTGCGAAGGGTGTGTACTTGGCAAGCAAACAAGGAACACTTTTCAGAAAAGAGCGGAATATCGTGCAAGGAGTTCTCTCGAGTTGGTACATACCGATATATGTGGCCCGATCACACCTAAGTCATTCAGTGAGAAGAGGTACTTTATCACCTTTATTGACGACAACACAAGGAAGACTTGGGTTTACTTCATGAAAGAAAAGTCCGAGGCACTCGAGGTGTTCAAGAAATTCAAGATGCAAGTAGAGAAGACAACTGGTCTTTATATCAAGGCCTTACGATCGGACAGAGGCGGAAAGTACATGTCAACTGCTTTCAAAAGCTACTGCGAGGAACAAGGAATCAGAAGATTCTTGACTGCACCATACTCACCTCAGCAAAATGGTGTGGCCGAGAGGAAAAATCGGACTATTCTTGATATGGTTCGGTCAATGTTGAAGAGCAAAAACATGCCAAAAGAATTTTGGGCAGAAGCGGTGTAATGTGCTGTGTATGTGCAAAATCGGTGCCCACATGCGAAGATGGGAGATTAAACACCCCAGGAAGCTTGGAGCGGACGAAAACCAACCGTATCACATTTGAGAGTATTCGGTAGTGTGGCCTTTGCGCACGTACCGGATCAAAGAAGAACCAAGCTAGATGACAAGAGTAAGAAGTACGTGTTCATCGGGTATGACGAGAAGACAAAAGCTTTCAAGTTATTCGACCCGATCGAAGAAAAGGTGGTTGTAAGCCGAGATGTGCAAGTGAATGAAGAAAGCGTATGGGATTGGAACAACAAAAAAGAGGTAACGCAGGAGGAAGAAATAGAATCAACCTCTGCACCGATAATCAAACAGACAAGCCCTCCGACATCTGATGATGAAGAAGAACCAAGACAACCGAAGATGCGAAGCTTGCAAGATCTATACGAGACAACAAGCGAAGTACACTTGGTATGTCTTCTAGCGGATGCTGAGAATATTATTTTTGAAGAAGCAGTGAGAGATAAGAAATGGCAAGCCGCGATGGATGAAGAAATAAGTGTTATTGAAAGAAATGAAACTTGGGAGTTGGTGGAGCTGCCGAAAGGACATCAACCCATAGGAGTAAAATGGGTGTATAAGAAAAAGATGAATGCCCAAGGTGAGATAGAAAGATATAAGGCACGTCTAGTAGCAAAAGGCTATAGACAAAAGGCTGGGATTGATTATGATGAAGTCTTTGCTCCAGTCGCGAGGATGAAGACAATTCGGCTTCTTATATCCCAAGCAGCACAATTCAAGTAGCCAATCTATCAGATGGACGTGAAGTCAGCATTTTTAAATGGTGTGCTTGAAGAAGAAGTATATGTGGAGCAACCTCCTGGGTACATGAAAGCCGGGAAGGAGAAAAAAGTGTTGAAGTTAAAGAAGGCGCTATATGGGCTGAAGCAAGCGCCGCGAGCATGGAATACCCGAATCGACACCTACCTCAAGGGAACAGGTTCATGCAATGTCTTCATGAGCATGCATTATATGTGAAGAAGAAAAAAGGTAACTTGCTGTTTGTTGCTCTTTATGTTGATGATCTCATATTCATGGGGAATAATAAGGAGATGATAAAAGACTTCAAAGAAGCGATGACTCGGGAGTTCGAGATGACAGATTTGGGGCTGATGAAGTATTTTCTTGGTCTTGAGGTTAAGCAAGAAAAATCGGGAATATTTGTGTCCCGAGAGGCGTATGCAAAAGACATTTTGAAGAAAAACAAGATGGAAGATTGCAACCCGGTAGCAACACCGATGGAATTTGGTGCGAAACTCTCAAAATTTGATGAAGGAGATCGAGTGGATGCAAACAAATACCGGAGCTTAGTTGGGAGCCTACGGTATCTCACATGTACAAGGCCTGACATTGCATATAGTGTCGGGATAGTGAGTCGGTTCATGGAGGAACCGAAATACTCACATTTGAAGGCTATCAAGAGGATTCTTCGATACATTCGAGGAACTGTATCACTCGGGTTATTCTACTCGGAGACACATGAATACAAACTGGTGGGTTACTCCGACAGTGATTGGTGCGGAGATATAGATGATCGAAAAAGCACATCGGGATATGTGTTTTATATGGGAGACACAGCTTTCACATGGGTCTCAAAGAAGCAGCCAATAGTAACCTTATCAATATGCCAAGCAGAATATGTGGCAGCATCATGGTGCGTGTGCCACGCAATCTGGCTGAGAAATTTGCTATGTGAGCTAAAACTCCAGCAAAACGAAGCGACCGAAATACGAGTTGACAACAAATCAGCAATTGAGTTGGCAAAGAATCCGGTGCACCATGAAAAGAGTAAGCATATAGATGTTCGTTTCCATTTCATACAGGAACATGTGAAGAAAGGTAAAGTGCGACTGAGTCACGTTGCGAGTCGTGATCAAGTGGCAGATATCTTTACAAAGCCGCTACCAACAGTGCTATTCGAAAATTGCAAGAAGATGATTGGAATGAAGGATGAAAAATGTTTGAGTTTAAGGGAGGAATTTGTTGAAAGATAAACTCAAACAAAGTCCCTTGGAGTTCCCAATACAATATTAATTAAGGAGATGAGAGGTCAAATGCATTATGTAGTTTGTAATTACCAAGAGTTATTGTGAAAAAGTTTAAGAGTCATTGTGAGGAAGTTTAAGAGTCATTGTGTGTGGAATTCCAATGTGTGTGGAATCTCAAGAGTCATTAGGAGTCTATAAATAGTGTTATCATCCTTGAATGAAAAGATAAGCAAGAATAAGTAAGAATTTGATAGAAAAGAAATTTTGTGCTCTTGCTCCTTGCTCCTCCTCCTCATATTTCTAGTTCTTTATAGCGAATATTTTTATTACGGATGACCTCTTGGAAATCTAGACTGATTAAGATAACTCTTTAAAATAAAGAAATTTATATTCTTTTCTCTTAACATGAAGAATTTGAAATTTTTAGTTTTTTCTCTCTACATAAAAAAATGGGTATAAAATATCTTATCTGTATTTAATATAAGTTATGAATAACCTAAGACCTGAAGGCAAATCTTAGCACCTTACAAGCATTATCTCTTTCCTGACATCAAACTGCGCTCTTTTTTGTGTTTTTTAGCTACTTGGTGTTATGGTGATTAGAGTATAATTCCAAAAGAGAGATCTTCGAAGCATTAGAGAAGAAGTTCTACAAAATAATCCTGGGTTAGCGTAGCCGACATTGCCCCCGGTGACAACACTTTAACTCTCAAGTCTATACTAAATTTTTAGAGAAGATAGGAAGTCAACAGGTAGTGAGAAGAAATTAATGGGAAGGAGTTGAATTTGGTGAAGGCTTGGATCAAGAGATACTTGGAAGGGGATTTGAGAGAACCTGTCATTTCTGCATTGCTAATAGAAAGTTTTGTCACTTCTAAAAGTTACTGTGGGTAGTTCTAATTAAGGTATGAAACCAGTGATAGACTAAAAATAGAAAGACATCTTATGAGAAAGATATGGCCTGAACAAGTTGAAGGTGTCGGCTTTTCTAGATCCAACCCAATTTATACTGAATCAAGTCCTACTTTGAGCAGGATCTCGATTGCAAGTTTGGCAAGAAACCCAATATAATCCTTACAATTCTGAACTTTGTATGGAAATACTCCTTTCGAAGGTCTTGATGCTCAATTGCAAATGCTCGAATAGTTAAATGCTCTTCCTTGAGAATATTTGGTATGCTTACATACATATTAATATCATCATTACCCTCACATTTGAGTTCGTACAAGATGTGCTCGAACGAAGAAAGTAATTTTGCTCCCTCAGTCAATGAATCAATACTATCATTTGCCACCCCTCCCTTTCTCGCTTGAGTAGGAAGTGGTCGAGAGTGTAGAAAGCAACTTCAAACAATCTTCAATGCAGCCATAATCATCATATGGTTATTATAGAAAATAAAATTTGACACATCCATTGCTCGATCAAAAAGCCCGAAGAATATTAGTGACTATTAGCAATCTGATCAATATAGAAACCAAAGACATCCAAAGGCAATCATTGTTCAATCGACAAGGGAAAACAAAGGATAATTCTAAAAGCAGTTGCTCCTCAGCCAATTAGAGAACCAAACATGCCAATATCCAATATAGCCTCAGCTACACCATCGGAAGGAAATGCCACTGCGAACACAAATGGGGATGTAAACAGTTAGGACACGGGTCGGATATGGATTTTACCATACCATCCATATTTGGTAAAGATGGATACAGATATAAATCGGATATACAAACGATATTAAAAAAATACCCAAATCTCTCTCATCAAGGTGCTTTTTAAGAAAGAGAAAAGTTCGATTTTTTGCATAAATTAAGCAGACGAAGCCACAATAGAATCATTGTAAAATTTTGATTTTACTATCTAGTTTGAGTTACTTAATTTGCATGCTTATACAGATATAGAATTATGAGCGAGAGTAAATAAATAATTTGATTAAATTAAAGTGGATATCCATATCCTTGTCCGAAGAAAATCCAATATCAATATCCATATCTGTATCCAAGCGGATATGGATATTTTGATATCCATATCTGTATCCAAGCGGATATGGATATTTTGATATCCATATCTCACCCTACAGGATACACGTATGCGGATTCGATTCAGATAATCTGATCCATTTACATCCCTAAACACATAACATGGTTTCTTTCTCACTATTTAGAGAAAGACAAAAATATCTACAGTCACTATTGGATCAATAAGAGAATAATATAGGAAGAATATCAAAGAAGGTTGACGGTCAACTATTTAAGAAATCCTGGCCAGTGAATACAATCAATATATGGTATTTGTTAGAGACTTCTGTTATATTCTTAACAGAAGGAATATATACTTGTTAGAGACAAATATATAACCATAGAACGGATAAGGAAGCAAGTTATACTCTCAGCAGAAGGAATCACCAAGCCCCATCAACCTACAAGAATATGAATATGTGATCCCTGTGTAATTGGCATCTAGGACCATACACGCAACAAAAAGAGAGCATTCATTTGTTTTACCAAGTGCATGCACAGTAGTTTAATTCCTCTCTCAATAATTAGTATTTCCTTTTCTTGGATCTATAAATATCAAACCACAACTCACTCTCCGAGTGACAAGCAAACTGATCATCTTCACATCCCACTTGACAACTACTTCTTCATCCTTTAATTAGCCCCAAATATGTCTCATATGTGCATTCCCAGTCGCTCGTCTTGCATCCGTCGTGAGCCCCAGGCACTGAACCGAGAGCTGCAGGAGTCGCCTTCCATGCGGGGCAAGAAGAAGATGACCAGAGAGGAGTTCAAGGAATGGCTCAAATGTGTTGATAGCAATGGTGATGGATGTATCAGCAAGGAGGAGCTTCGTGCTGCGCTGAAAGGTCTTGGGATGAGGTTCACCAGCTGGAAGTCTTGGAGAGCAATGGTCCATGCTGACCTGGACCGAACCAATTCAATCCAGGGCGAGAAGGAGATAGAGGAGCTCATCAAGTATGCGCAGAAGCGCTGGGGTATTATTGTTACGTAAAGACTTAGGATTCACGAACAATATATTAATAGTGTGGGCTTTTTTTTTTATGTAGGAAATTAGCTTGAAAGGCAAAGCTATCTATGCGTGTGTATTGTAGGATGAACTACAGTAGTGTAGGTTTTCTTACTTTTGTGCAGGCAAGAGCATGGAGGTAGTTATTTTGGCATACGCATGTGCACTTCTGTACTAGTTTTATATATTACAATGCTATTGCTAGCCGCCTATGTAGTAAGTTTCTAGCAATATTCTTTTTGCAGTTACATGAGCTTCTGCCACTGCCTTGTTGACAATATCCTCAAGATCATTTGAATCCGCAGAGAGAGAGATAATTACTTGGTGATGTGGATCTTACTCAGCCTAGCCATTTGAAATTTTGATCCTCTCCTTTGAGATTTTCACCATCTTGGCTTCAAATCTCTCCGATGAAAATTCTATAAATTAAAACTGGATCAGACTTGCCGGTGCTTTTGACGATCAAGTCAGTATGTAGTTTTTTTTCCTTTTTTTCAATAGTAAGGAGATTTGGATAGAACCAACGATCGGAATAAAAGGTTCCAGACACCGCCCCTCCAATTATTATAGGGATGCAGTAGTCATACTCATTTTGCTAGGCTAATCAGTCATTGTCAGTAAGGATATGTCGAACAAAATCTTTTCAACTTGCTCGGGTGATCAAACGAGGTAGATGTTAGAATATGTATCCTTATACTCATCACTAGGGATGCTATGTATACATGCTCGTGTGAGTAGCCAGAAAAAATATACTGCATAAGGATTAGGTCTTATATACTTTGTTGTACTTTAATGTACTAAAAGGTCATGAACAATATAATCTACCACACATAAAAAACATACAGCTCTTGTCTTCCGATTTGCACTAAGGGTCTGTTTGTTCGTAATTGACCATAATTGGTAAACTCTTTTATAGTTGTAAATGAGTTACATGCATATAAGTTTTACGGTATTTGATTAGTAAAGTTGTAAGTGGAAAAGTGTTGTTTTTACGGTATTTGGTTGTCGTAACGTGTAAGTCGTAAGTGGAAAAGTTAACCACAAAATTAACTATTTGGTGATTTAAAATTTTTAAATATTGCAAATAAATATTAAAAATACTAAATATTAAAAAATTATTATTAATATAAAAATAATACAAATTTGCATGACCATAAAATTAACTATAAGTGGATTATAAGTGAGCGGTAATTGGGTTGCAAGTTAGTGGTACTTGGGTTGCATAAGTCTTTTACAAATTACAGTCCAAACAAACACCGTAATTGTAATTGAGCAGTAAGTCATTTACGAATTACGGTCTTTTACAGCTTTTTACGCTTAACAAACAGCCCCTAAGTAATGAATAGATGACTTATACATCAGACCCCTTTTGTAATATAAAGTAATGAAGGGGATCGGGATCTAGTCCACCGATTGTCTCTCGTACGTGTTTATTGCCAGTCAATTAGTTAAATGATGGAGATCAAGAAGCTATGACGAAGCAATATCACAAACAAATGATGAAGGAGCTCTTGTGGTAGCTTCCAGCATATGTAGAAGCTAAATCTAAATGGATCAACTCCTTTATCTTAGCACTGAGTCGACATTTATTGTGGTATTTTCTGATGCAGACAAGGAAGCGAATAACACCGGTTAGATCTCGTTCTAGCACAAGCGAACCCTAAACGACACTTTCAGGTATGATAATACTCGAATCCATGAGCAAAATAACTCAAATCCACGAGTAAAGATAAGTAACTTGAATCCACGAGCAATTAGAGAGAAAAATCAATTTTATTGATTAAAAATTGGATCATAATAACAAAAATACAATGGCCTTATATAGGCAAATAAAAAGAAATTCTACTATAACTAGGAAAAATAATTAAATAAAATAAGAATAAAATCAATTAGAACTCAAATCAGGCTCAAGACCAATCTTGCTCAGAATCTAAAATAGCCGATATGCGACGGGCTACATTGCCGGTTGATCGGCTAAGAGACTCATTCTTTGGTCACTTTTTGCTTTCTAGTCGATCGACCGGGCGGCCGACCGAGACTTGTGTCTGGCCTAGTTTTGAATCTTGATGTAACCCCCGGTCCTAGTTGCATGTGTGTACATACTGATACCCGATACAGTGTAAATAACTAACTTAACCTTCCTAATAGCTGGACTGAGGCCATTTAGGCTCAAGATATTATTACCAATTATTTTGGATTTTTAAAATGTTTTCTGAAATTTTTGGAAAGATCACGGAATTTGGATTGACAAGTCTCACATACCTACTTTATAGGATTTTTACTTAGCAATCGGGGATCAATTTCACAAATCTGATTTCACAACGATGTTAAGGACGATGTTTTCTATTTTTGAAAATTTTAGGTGTTTTTCTGAACTATTAAAAAATCAATCAATTAAAGTAATAATTAAATGAATGGACAAAATTAAAATAATAATAATCAAAAATATAAATAAAAACAATTTGTTGCCGAACCAAACTTCGAACTGGACCTGTTAGTATGTTAATCAAGTGATCTTACCCGTTCTTTAGTGCTAGAAGAAAGATCATCAGGAAGTATTCTTTAAAAGTTAAACCTTTGATTTATATAACTAGTAAAACAGACATTAAATACACAACCGTTTATGATAGAAAGCAAACAACAGATAAAATATATAGAATAAATTATTTTTTTAATTTGTTAAAATTACTTATAATATTCTTAAATAATATAATAACATGATCCCTAATTCGTTTGTTGGGTATGAAGATCCATGTTTCTGATCTCGATATACCGTGAGATTAATCACACAAGCACATAAGATAGAAGAAATCACAATAAGGAGACATAATATTTACGTGAGTCATCCGTCCAACTTTAGCTTACTTCCACAGGGTATCGATGCGAAATCCATTATGAGAAAGGAAAATAATTACAAGAATACAAGAGAACCAAGTTTCTCTCTCAACTCACCTTCTCTCACATCTCGTGTTTCACATCCTCTCCAAAAGCCACATCTCATTTCACCAGTCAGAAATTATAAGTGTTAAAAAAAGACCCAAACGCTATTCATTATATAGTAGTATCCCACATTACTAAATAATCCCAGTCCAAAGGCCCACTTGGCACAAAATCCATAATTGATGCAAAACCAGACATGAGACAGAAACTCAACATCGCCAATATATGGAAGTTGGTTGTACTAATTTAGTGGACAATTGAAGATCACTCGCATTACTGTCATATGAGTACAAGAAAAGTTTTTATAGTAAATAGTTTTCAACTCCTTAAGATTTTTTTATCTTTTCTCTTTTCTCCCTTACAATTCCTTTCCTTGTCTCCTCCATTTCTTCTTATTTTCTCTATATATAGTGTTGTACCATTTCTTCTTATTTTCTCTCTATGTAGTGTTCCAACAAGCATGAATGGAAGAAGGGATGCAACAACAAATCAAATAATGAATGGAAGAAGGGATGCAACTAGGGGGGGCAATTCAGACCCGACCCGCCAGACCCGACCCGACCCGACCCAGAGTAAGTGGGTATGGGTTTGAGCTATACGGGTTTGGGTCGTAATCGGGTCGACCCACCAGACCCGATTAATAAATGGGTCGGGTCGACCCAAACCACCAAACCCGCTAAGACCCATCTACCTTTTTATATTTTTGATCCAGAGATTTTTTTTGGGAATCATTTATCATTTCCGCTCAGGGACTTCATAATTTAGCTCTCCATCCTTTCTTCATCAAAATCCAATACACCATACACATTGCACAATCTTCAATGAAAAACCTAAAGCCCCTTAATTTTAACTACATTCTCATAAATAAACAAAATTATATTGTATAAACAATCCCTGAGTTTGTCTCAATCCCACTAATACTTTCACCTTTATTTCGGAGAATAAGAAGCATTGCATTTGATATACATGATTTTATGATTTTTAACTTATTGAAACCAACATTATGCCACTGTCATCTACTTATATAATGTAAGAACAAGGTTCCTACAAAACATTTACCGCTAACGGGTCGACCCGACCCGGCCGACCCATTTAGTTAAATGGGTCAAATGGGTCGGGTCGGGTCGACCCACATAATACTGGGTCGGGTTTGGGTTTAGATTTTTGACCCATATAAATAAATGGGTCGGGTCGACCCGACCCGATTATGGGTCGACCCATTTAAGACCCGACCCAATTAGACCCGACCCGACCCAATTGTCACCCCTAGATGCAACAACAAATCAAATAGGGGAGGAGGTAGTGCTTACCATTCTCTCTTCTTCTTCTCCTACCACTTGTTCAACTTCTTCTTATCTCCCTCTTCTATAAGTGAGGAAATAGCAAGAGCAGCCATCTAATAATTGCAAAAGATATCGAAGGTAAAAAAGAATGCGAACGAGAGAGTAAAAAGTTTATATAGTTGTGTAGGTTCATTAGATATGTGTTTCTCAAGTGAAAAGTTGGATATTCTCTTCAAATTATTAGTGTCGGACAAAGTCCTGCAGAGGATGTCGTAAACCTCTACAGATATTTCACATGGCAAATAATCGATTTGGAATGTTTTACGCATATTTATGAATTTTCAAAAAAGCATGCAAGGTTCACGTACCAGTAATATCACCCTCTCCCCCCTCTCTTCCCCCAATCGCCATCTGTCTCTAGTTTTTTCCCTTTAAATTACTCAATTTTAAAATTTTACTATATTTAATTTATTTTATAGCAAATAGTTTATTAGGGATGACCTCTTGGAAATCTAGATTGATTAAGATAACTTCTTTAAATAAAGAAAATTATATCCTTTTATCTTAACATGAAGAATTTAAAATTTTAGATTTTTCTCCCTACATACAAAAAGGGGTATAAAATATCTAATCTATATTTAATATAAGTTATAAATAACCTAATACCAGAAGGCAAATTCTTAGCACCTTGCAAGCATTATCTCTCTTCATGACATCAAATTGCGCTCTTTTTTGTGTTTTTTAGCTACATGGTTTTAAGGTGATTACAGTCTAATTCCAAAAGAGAGATCTGGGAAGTATTAGAGAAGAAAATCAACATAATAAGCACGAGTTAGCATAACAGACATTGGCCCCGATGACAACACTCTAATTCTCAACTAAATTTTTAGAGAAGAAAAGAAGTCAACAGGTAGTGATAATAAGTTAACGGGAAGGAGTTACATTTGGTGAAGGTTTGGATCAAGAGATACTTAGAAGGGGATTTGAGAGAACTTTGTCATTTCTGCATTGCTAATAGAAAGATCTACCACTTTTAAAAGTTACCGTGGGAAGTTCTCAAAGAATTAAGCCATGAAATCGGTGACATCCAATAGATTCTCTTCTTAATTATCTTTAGCACGGACTAAAAATAGAAAGAGAAAGATATGGCCTGAACAAGTCAAAGGTGTCGGCTTTTCTAGATCCAACTCGATTTATACTGAATTGAGTCCTACTTTGAGCAGGACCTCGATTGCAAGTTTGGCAAGAAACCCAATATAATCTGATGAAGCCAAACCTTGCACCATAAAATATAGAAGTTTAGGACAGTGCTAGGTCCTCAATGCTACCGTGTAACCTAGGGCTAACGGGTCGTGATCCACAGGGAGGGACAACGATGAAAGCGTTGTGTAAGTCTTCTTCCTAAGTTACTAAACCGGTTAAGATCTTCTTCGTTTTAAAGAAAAGAAAAAAATTAAACTAAATTAGAAGGAAAGTGGAAGGTAGAAGAAGAAGATGGTGTTGGTATTTTGATTACTAAGTTAAAAAGAAAATAAAAAAGAGAAGAAAAAAATACCTTAGAGTAATTAAAGAAAAGCAAGCAATCAATTAAGTTGAGTAACGATAAAGAGAAGTGGGATAGTTTCATTGGCTGTCATTCTCAATATAACTATCTTTAAAGAAGAGATATAATTCTTCTTTTCTTTTCTGTCATGAAACTCTCCCTAATCCAAGTTATAAAGAAGGCATGATTAAAAAAAGGAATAAAAGAAGCAAATGAAAGTAAATAAAATAATTAAAGCAAGTAAAAATAAAAGGAGGTAAAAAAATAGAAGAACCTTTATTGACCTGTCACTATCAATTACAAGCACTCCGTTTTCTCTTAACAATTCTTTTTCTCAAATTAAAAACTACAATGAACATTTAGAAAAGAAGAATCCTAACCCTAAAACTCTCTCCGGAGTTCTCCCCTGGAGTCATGCACTCTGTGCCTTTAGGGTATGCAGGTATTTATAGGAGAAAAAGCACGATGATAGACTTACGAAGATAGGGGCAGCTGGCGCTACCCCAGATTCAAAAATGCCGTATAAATGACGCTTTTGCCATGTTTCTGTCGCATTATCCTGACCGTGAGGCTAGGATCTGGGGGCCGGTCATCCGTTGATTCATTCTCTATCCTTTTATCTTTTTAGATTTTGAATATCTACTCTAATTTTACTGATCTATCTCTTTATCTCAGTGACACCGATAGGGTCTTCAAATAATCCATTTTTTTCTTGAAATTTGATGATATTATCTTATCTGATATATCCAGTTTTCAGATAAGATGGCTTCTAGAACCTTTGCATTTGAAGCGATCTCCTTTTTTGAACTTTTAATTTTAAATAGCTAAATCTGTCAATCTCTCTCTTTTCTTCCTTAATTACACTACGTGCCACTAGACATGAAAATACATCAAATAGCAAAGTTTTATTATAAAACAAATAGATAAATATGACACATGTGATATTTAATATGCAATGTACGTGTATGATCACAACCCCACCTTTATCTTTTGCACATCCTCGAGCAAATAAAAAAAATGAAACCAACCTATCCTAACTTAGTTTTGTAGGAATCACGACTGCACTTAGTATGTCCAACAAGTCGTTAAACCTTTAGGTTACCCCTAGAGGAAGAATTTTGTCTCGTGAGAGTTTTCAGTGGATTACAACCACAAAATCTATAAAGAAAGAGAAATAAAGTGTTAGCATTTTTCAAATGCATTTTGAGCAGAAAAGAAATATTTAAGTATTTTTGCAAGAATTAAGCAATCTATAAGTTATAGAATATCAAACTATTTATTTCTAAACTTAGTCTCTATTCAAAAACTTGTTATCAATCAAGATTAGAAGTCAAACTGTATTTCTCATATAATCTACTGTTTTACTCTAAGTATATGCACTTTGTGACAGTGAAATTTTGACTCGGGATTCTTTAACTCTAACTCTTATGTCTTATTTTTTTATTTTTATATTTTTGGTGGTATTATTCCTTAGTTCGATTAGGCTTTCTAATCTGCCCATGTAACGAACCTTTAGTTAGTGACTCTCAACCCGAACAGTTTTAAGGTACCGGGTGAGAATACCCCCAAAGACTCAAGGACTTGAGCAAACAAGGCCACAAAACTATGAATTTTATTTATTATATGGACCACTTTTAGGCGTGAATACTTATGTTTCATGAGCACACAATGCCCAGCTATAATAGATATATATATATATATATATATATATATATATATATATTATATATATATATATATATATTCTATTATTCTTTTTCTCTTTTTTTTAATAAGGCATAAGCGTCTGTTTTTGAACCCTAAATGTGTAAGTGTATAAGTATGCATATTTCATCAAGGTAAAAACCAAAACTAAATTACTTTTTCAATTTTTTTCTTCATAAAAATAATCTTATTTTGACCAAGTATAAGAAATCCTAATTAAGATTCTCATATTCCTTAAAATTAACTTAATTTCTTACGAAAATAGGTCAAATTATCGTTTCTCTTTTCAAAAAATTTTTTAAAAGTAAAGAAAATATTATTATTATTATTTTTAAATAAAAGGAAAACCTAAACCTATGTCCAAAATTTTGATCAAGCCAAACTGGCACACAGAAAAATATAGAGGTTTAAAACAGTGCTAGGTCCCAAAGCTATCGTGTAACCTAGGGCTAACGGGTCTGACCCACAGGGAGAGACGTCGATGAAAGCATTGTGTAAGTCTTCTTCCTAAGTTACTAAACTAGTTAAAGATCTTTTTTGTTTTAAAAGAAAAGAAAAAAAAGATTAAGTTAGATTAGAAAGAAAGTGGAAGGTAGAAGAAGAAGATGGTGTTGGTGTTTTGATTACTAAGTTAAAAAGAAAATAAACAAGAGAAGAAAGAACATA